>JAGKTI010021521.1:0-15708 GCA_018397915.1 Birgus latro | reverse complement strand
CTCTCTCTCTCTCTCTCTCTCTCTCTCTCTCTCTCTCTCTCTCGTTAATTAAAACCCAGACGCTGTGCATGCAAAAAGGGACCCAACAATTAGACACAACACGAAGCATTCTGATATCACAAATTTCCCCTAATTCTACGCATTTTCCTTATAATTGTGTCTAATTACATAAGGACTGTACTTACGTCGAATTACAGCAGCGGCTATTTCTGTACTACCCGTGTGTACATCTGCCTCCCTGTACGCCCATTGCACTGTACACTCATTAAAATCGAACCAGGACTCTTTCGGACACAGTGACAGCAAGAACAAGGTATAACAAAGCAAAATGTTATATGTTCTTAATTATGTTCCTTTGGGTACGTAATTCTTCACTAATATCGCTTGTAATGTTACCCAGTTCATCTCCGTTACCAGGACCAGTTGCCAGCTTAATAAGGTAACAAAATAAACGTTACCCCATCGCCAAAGCCAACAGTACTCCTTTCTTAGCAATACAGCTCTTTATTTCTTTATTTCAGACGCCTTATTGATCTTCGAAGTCGCGTTCTATCTCCTCAAGGGAACCAGATTGCGATATGGCCATCATCCTTCGCTTCATTAGTATCGCGAAAAATTTTACTCAGCTATGCTCCGTATCTTCACACTTATGCATCCCCACAACACTCATTAAACAGACAGACAAATGGCTTGCTAGATAGATACAAAGGCTGATAGACTGAAACACCTTTACCATCACAAAGCAACTCACAAAGACTATCCATCCCTACACCGTAAAGCCTCCTACCCACACACCCCTCACACACCACACCATCACACCATACCCTCTTCAACTTACCTTCGACAAGATATCTGGGGGTGTCTGGTTGAAGTGTCCTTGTCCTGCAGTCCGCTGGGTAATAGTCGTCACCCTGGCCTGTACATGCTATACTCCTTTCACCTTAACTTGGCCCAGGTTTTCGTTCTTCTGCAGCTTATCTCGCGTAGTTCGCAGGCAGAGACAATGTTACGGCTCTACATCCTTTCCACAGCATTTCTTTGTGATTAACACCATAACTGAGTGTTAATTTCTTGCTACAACCCAGCATGCATGATAGAGAGAAGGAAAATTAAGGCCAGGTCGGAGTGACAAGACTATAGACGCTTTTACGAGCAGAAACACTGAGTAAAATCCACTTGTCGTCTGCTTGTTTTGTTGACTTGCAGCCCAAACAACTAATGAAAACGGAGCGATTTCAACATGGCGTCTGATGCAAGGGAAACTTAAGTAAACTCTCTAGTACTTCTATTCACTGACAATTTACACTCAGTCCTATATTGTACCTGCAGTTTGTTTTCGTAGGACGGCCAAAGAGAGCGTACAATCATCCATATCTCCCGTTCCTCCTGCAAAAGGAAATATTAGTTACGAAAGAGGACGATCAGAAATAATTTTTTGCATCGCAGGAGGAGCGATGACAGGAAATGTAGAATTTTCTCGTGTCTTTAGTGTTTCCCGTCAAAACAAATATTACTTACGATAGAGAATAGATCGTAAATATGTCCGAGATCGTAAATATGCCTGAAAATCTGGATTTGTTGAAGCACGTAATGGCGGAAGAAGAAACTGGGAAGGAGGTAGTGGTGGTTTGTTTACATGTTATCCGCCGCCAGTCATCTGAGGGTGCGAATAACGATTTCACTATACGAGATGAAATTCGAAATAATTGTGAAGTACAAGATTCATCCTTTATTTCAACAATATTTTTAATTACCATTGCCTTGTCCATTAGTAGATTTTTTTATTTATTGTTACAAAAGTGATACGAAGCTCATTTGATTACGCTGCTTACCCTAACTTTGCCTAAAATTACCATCTTCCCATCCTGAGTCTATCTATCTATCTATTGCCAGACGCCTTAATCCCGTAAGGGGTGGCCACAAACAAATCGCCTCCATATCGCTCTGTCCCCCGCCTTTTCACTGCCCTGCTCCCAGCTCACATCCCCCTCTCTCATATACCTCTCCACTCCATCCCTCCATCTCATCCTTGCCCTCCTCCTCCCTCTCCCCTCCTCCACCTCACTCACAAACACTCTCCTCGTCAGTCTCTCACTCTCCATCCTCTCCACATGACCAAACCACCTCAATGTGTCTCTCCTAACGCTTCCTATCACATCCACATCCACACCACAACGCTCCTTCACTTCCTCATTTGTCAGCCTGTCTCTCCATGTGACTCCAGATGCTCCTCTCAAATACTGAGTTGAAATAAGAGAGTTGCGCAAGAATAGGATGCTAGTCACGAAGAAGTGCTATGGAAAGGATGTAGAGCCATAGTACTGCCTTATTCTGCCACCCTTGGTCCATATTTATAAAAGATCCCAAGCAGATTTTACGATAAGCTTAATTTTTAACAATTATCGTCATACTTTTCCATAACATTAACTGATATCAAAGACTATTATTTGTATATGTCACTTTAATATTAACTTTGGTAGTAGTAGTAGTAGTAGAAGTAGTAGTAATTGATGTTGATGTTGTTGTTGTATTTGATCGGTTACCCCGGTCTGTATGGCCAAACAGACCCATCAACCACATGTAAGCGCCCCCCGTAGAGTCGTCCCGTGCAGTGTTTCGATGTTCCCTTGTAGTAAGCAGCGTCTTGCCACAGCGAGGCGCGGGGAAGACTGTATAGGTCTGGTTTCTGGATGGACACCGCATTTGCATCTCTCCACCCAATTAACAGGGACACAACGGTAGGCTCCACATCACCCCGTTATTTGGTTCCATGGTTACCACCCAGCGTTGTAAATGGCTTCCTTTGTTACAGAACCCCATTAGACTTGTCACTCAGTGTAGAGCCATCAGAAGTAGAAGGAAGAGTAATAAAAGCTGATAGGAAGGACAGGAAAAAGAGGAGGAGGGCAAGCACAGAAAAAGAATGATAAATAGGCAGCACTACATCAAGTGAGTGGATGATGACCACCTACCACCACTCTGGCAGCTGTATGCGTGGGGGTAAATGCATACACAAGCACTCCTATACACTGCCATACACAACACAGGCCTGGGAGGGTCACACATCTGTAAAGGAAGCTCTCTAACACCTCTTCCTTAGCGATTTATCATGCTTATTACTCCTTCCTATTCTCTTTTGCCATTTAAAACATTTCAACACCATTTTCAGAGATCAACCAGCCGTATCTAAAAATAAATCGCTTAGGAAGAGGTGTCGGGGAGCGAGGATAGGGCTAAAAATACGTCTCAGTTAAATCTTTAAATTCAAACAATGATGTACTTAAAACCACTTTATACACAGCCATTTTTCGTACACTCTTCGTTTTCTTTTTTTTTCTTTAATTAACATAGGCGGGACCCGATACAAAACGGAATTATATAGATGTGTAAATTATAGATATATGTAAATTATATATATATGTAAATTCAGTATATATATATATATGGATTTATGTTTATATGTATCACACGCCAAAAAATAGACATTGAAACAGAGACCAAAAATTCAAACTACCAGCTCGTGTGATGGCGGGGTTAATGTTTTTTGTCGTGCTGTTTCCAGACGATTTTATTCAGCTGTGGAGAGATTTTTGTCACACACTGTAGGGGGTACTCTTTCCACTAACCCCTTCACCACAAGGGAGAGTCCAGAGCTGAATAAAACCGTCTGATTAGCTACAAGATGCCTCCAGACGATTTTTAATACTTTTCGGAACTCGATCTGTAGTGAAGGGCTTAGAGACAGTCCCTATAAACCCCTCCAAGACCTGATATCTCTCTATAAGTTGAGGGAAATCGTCTGACTAGCTACAAAATGCCTCCAGACGATTTTTAAAACTTTTTGGAACTCGATTTGCAGTGAAGGGTTTAGAGACAGCCCCTATAAACCCCTCCAAGACCCGATTTCTCTCTATTAGTTGAGGGAAATCGTCTGACTTTAGCTGGAACGAAATGCTGCTTCCAGGCGATTTTTAAAACTTTTTGGAACTCAATCTGTGGTGAAGGGTTTAGAGACAGCCCCTATTAACCCCTCCAGGGCCCGATTTTTCTCCACAAGAAGGAAACCGTCTGACTAGCAAGAACAAATAATATACACTAATTCCAGACGATTTACTTAACTTTGGAACTATCTAGAGTGAAGGGGGGTTAAAAGCGGCATCCATTGACCCCTCCACAACCTCCTATCTCTCCAGAAGCTGAATAAAATCGTCTGAAGGCAGCAAGAATACAATACAAAACAATACAAACGATACATACTCATACAATAGTGATGTGTGGAAATACAGGCCTTTATACAAGAAATACAGCAAGACCCAGCCAGACAGAACCTAACCTTAATGAGTAGGGAAGTTTGAAATCTATGTATGGGTTGCATTCTCAGGGCCCTGGAAACTCCGCAACGCCTGTACTATAGCGATTTATTTTGTATATTACACAGAGATGTCCTGTTGTATGCTACTGGCCTTGTGGAGAGGATGGAGAATGAGACTGACGAGGAGAGTGTATGTGAGGTGGAAGGGGAGAGGAGGAGAGGGAGACCAATAATGAGGCTGAGAGACTGACTAGAAGAGTGTATATGAGTGAGGAAGAGGGGGAGATGAGGAGAGGTAGACCAAGAATGATGTGAAGGGATGGAGAGGAAAGATATACGAGTATGAGAGGGGGGGGGAGTGAGTTTAAAGAAGAGCAGCTAAGTGGCAGAGGACAGGGCGACATGGAGGCGATTTGTTTGTGACCAGCCCTTATGGGATTAAGACGTCTGACAATAGATAAAAAGATAGACAGACAAACAGATAGACAGACAGATAGATAGATAGATAGATAGAAAAATAGATACACAGAGGTCACTGATAATAACTTCGAATATGATAACATTACAAACAACACACAATGCTAAGCTGCAGACAGGCAGAATAAATCGCTAAGGAAGAGGGGTTACGGAGTCCCCCCTGTCGCCTACAATTCCCCCTCCTTCCCCCAGTACAACACACGTATTGAGCTGCGGTTTCTAATATTATGTTTTCTAGTAAGTGGTTTTGAGACACGACCTGCAGACTGTCAAAAGGTACGTTCGTTGGTTTAGCGTCTTGAGTACGATGTCGTAACTTTGGTCGTATCTTTCCTGTCGTTCTTGCTCCCTCCAGACGATTTTTCTCAACTTAAGGAGGATGTATCGTACGCCACTGCAAGAGGGGATTTTTTCTTTTTTTTTGGACTGGAGAGGGGATTAGATAGGGTCTTTTCTTCATATACATGGTTGTAATTTAATCTTGTATTTTTTCTCTTATTCTTGCTCCCTCCAGACGATTTTCCTCAGCTTAGAGGGTATTTCTCGAACAGGAGGGGTTAGATACAGCCTTCATTAACCCCTCCATTGCAAGAGTTATAATCAAAGCTGAATAAAATCGTCTGAAGGCAAGAAGAAAAAGATTTAAAATACGTCACTGGGCTGTAGGGGTTAGTGAATTCAATCTGTATATTCTTTGCAACCACCAGGCGATTTTTTGCAACTAAAGGGAACTCCGGAATAGAGGATGCAACCCCAGGCTCATCTAAACGTGAACCCGGTGGACTGAAGGCTGATGTTTCCCCTCTTGCAGTCCACCATCCTCCCGTTGATAGATAGAGGGAGTGGAAGGACCTTTGTATAACAGAGCAATGGATCCGCCAGGTTATAACAGTGCCACCGTGTGAAGGCGTCTCACTGTATCACCATCCAAGCAGTAGAAGGGTTAATCAAAGTTTTATTTAATTCTTTTAGCTCAAATGTCTCTCCTAAATTGTTTTAAATCGTGTTTTCGATAGCTAAACTTAAATATATGACGTTCTGTGGCTGAAGGTGAAATAAGGAAAATAAATCGTCAAGAAACAGGTGCTAAGGAGCTTTCTAAGCCGACGAGAATACGACCCCATGCCAGAGAGGAAAATTCACGGATATTCACCAGATTCAGACTCTTCCAGTGGACAGTGAAAAGGAGTAGGAATGAGTAAATGTGAGTAAAAAAAAAAAACATTTGAAATGAATACAGATGAATAAAAAAAAAATCCAAATATTATATTCCTGACATGCAGAAAAACCGAAAATAATTCCTGATATGCTGTAAATGTCGTAAAATTCATCATCTCTTTCTACTGCAAATATTCGGAAAAGCCTGAGCAGCCGGTATTCATCCGCGCTTGTAAACAAAGACACTGGAAAATATGTCAAGCTTCTCTTTTTTTTACAGGAAATCGTGTCCAACTTCAGGATAAGAGTTTCAAAACCTTATGATATATTATGATTACTTGTCTTATGATTACAGTGAGCCTCTCTATATCCCAAAGTCGCTTGATATTTTGTGATACCTGAATATTTCCGTGATAACCTCTGTGACATATTTTCCAGCCATCGTGTACGCGCGCCAAAACATGACCTAAGATGAATTAAACATTTGTGGTTGCGAAGATCGACGAGCACATGAATTATTGTGGTTTATGCTTTACACATGTCTTCTCGTGTGCACATATAAAGCTCTCACGCACGCACAAACACGCAGTCCGTACACAATCGCATATAAATAATAATAATGTCTTTTCGAGCACATCAACAAGCACGAAAGCAGACTCCCTAAAGCACATTCGTACACTCAAGCGCACCATTCTTACACACACGACTCTAGGCAATTACGTGAGTGTGCAGACGACCAATGTAACAGTGAATTTTTGAAGATATAACTGAAAGCCTCAATCATTTCACCGATATCTTTGAACCTAAGGCCTTTTCGTCACCCTCAAATTATCTCTTTAACCTGAGAGACATTTTAGAGAGAGGTTACAGTCTAAACAACACTGATCCATCTATGCTGTGAAAGGGGATCGAAACCCAGGCCATTCGGTGACAGTCAAGGAGCTCTCCGTTGTGCCAAAATCAGGTTAAAGGCTCCCTCTCTTTGTCCTTAACTTGCAGCCATGGTTCTCTTCCCCCACTGTTGGCAATATGTTAGTAAATGATTCGGAGTTTAACCCCAGGGGCGGCTCAGTGTCGGTGAATTGATAATTGTTTACTTTTCCGGAGGCACTACAAGTTTTTAAAGATGGCAGCAGACTTGACTAACCCTCAGTCTGTTTAGAAAGCTTTTTGTTGCTCTATTCAGACAGACCACATCAGTCTTGTCCACCTGAGAAACCGTAACAATCAAACAGCTAGGATGAAAATGGGAAAGCTTTATACTAGGTCTCCACGGGTGCGACTGACAAGGATAGCAGTGTTATGAGTCCTCTGTGTGACTGAGAGGGAAAGCACCCCAAATGTTGTAGGCCTTACAATCAGGTCAGAAGGAAGGAGGGGGCCAGAGGAGGAATTAGTTGGTGAGGAGGAGGACAGAGGAAGAATTAGTTGGTGTGGAGGAGGAGGGGGACAGAGGAAGAATTAACTGAGGAGGGGGACAGGGAAAAAAAAATAAGTTGGAAGTGAATTTAAGATGAATGAAATGTCAGTGCTTAACCCAACACACACCGACGTCTTTTGAGGCCACTGATGTGATAAATGAATTGGTTGTCTGCACACTGAATAGCTAACAACTGAGGTGACATGTTAAGGCATCAACAGAGCCAACACGGATTATATATCTCTATGTATATATAATTACACTAGGGGTATATTCAGTGTATTCCTATGATTATTATTATTATGGCCTTGAGGGGAAAAAGCTTAGACTAACCATTCTTATTTCTAGGTTTATCTTCGTGTACATTCCAGGCTTCGATCCCAGACATCCTTCTTTTTGGTGGTATGGGAAAAGGGACTTGCACTCTCTGGCACTGGAGGCTTCGTAACACCCTTTCCTTGGCGATTTATTATGCATACTGCACTAAAACAATATCCTGTATGTTATTCAGACGTCATATACTCTTTTCACTTAACCTGGTCCAGATAATAAAATAAAATAAAATGCCATGGCTCTACATTATTTCCTTTGCACTTCGTCGTGACTAGCATCATACTCAAATGTCAATCACGTTACCACTGAGCATTCGCGACGAAGAGACGGAAATTTAGGCCAGACAAGAGCAAAATGTATAGCATCGACCCAGTATGCTTCGGAAACTTACAAGAGGACAACAACGGTGCTGTGTGAAAAATAAATAGCCAAGAAGCAGGTGTAACGGAGCCTCCTACGTCACCTAGAATACGTCCCACAGCGTCATTTACCTGTTTACCAGACGCTCCATTAGGGGATCGATCCTGACTGTTCCTTCCTCTACGCTAAAAGGGGGAATATGGCCATGCAGGCTTCATTACTGTCTGCATAAATACTCTAAGATGTGGTGAAGGTTCTCCTGTGCGTGCTGCTTCCTAACAGTGCGCACCCACACACACACACACACACACACACACACACGTATGCGCCTATCCCTCCCCCCCCCCCCCCCCTAGCGTTTGTGGATTAATGTGTTTTTTTGACTACCACTAGGGTGACTGTGGCTGGGATGGTGGTAGTTGTGATGGTGGTAGCGATGCTGGTGCTACTCTACGAACGCTGGTGAAAGAGGCGGTCGATGACGAAAGCCAGAGGGAAATCAAGACGTAGAGACTTCACTGATAAGAATATCATAGATAAGAAATTACAGAAGGCATCCAGAGCTCAGATTTTCACCAGCAAACTTATAGTCAATTCCCTCTCATGAATACGATTTGTTCATGCAGGAAGGACGAGGAAGCATTTACTGTTCTTCCTGCAGTACTGTTCCTCGTTCCTGCAAATACAAAGCTTAGTATCAAGAGGAAAGTCATCATAAGTTAAATGTGAATCCAGATGAGAGAAATAGTACCAAGAGAAATTGTGGTTGTCACAGCATGGATGAAAGTCTGTGGTGCAATTTGTGAGCAGCTGAGGTCAATATGGTTCCTTTACACTGTGTCCAACGCTAACGAGGTATTCCTACGTTAAAATAATCTATATTTCACTATCTCGAAGCTGTGTCAAAAACTGGGTCAAAAACAAACGAGACACTCGACATTAACATAAAATAATCTCTCACTGTCCGGAGGTGTGCCGAAAACTAATGAGATACTTCTGCCTTAAAACAAACGATCTCATTCTCTCGAAGCTGTGCCTTAAATGAACGCCATAATTTCTACATTAAATAAAAAAAAACACCATCATCTCAAAGCTGTGTCGAAGCCCAACGAGGTTCTTTGCTACACTACAGCTAAAATCAGGTGACTAGAATCTTGCTTCATGAGTTCGGAGCTTCACTGTCTCAAACCTGCATCTAAACCTACAGAGATGTCACTACACTTCAGCAAAAAACAAACGGATTAGAGTATCACTAAATCTATTCAGAACCTCACTTTCTAGAAGCTGTCAAAATTATGTGATCTTTCTACAGTAATCAAGCTGGTTATCATCACACTTCATTAACTGAGAACGCTAGCTATGTAAAAGAATATTGACCCCAACTGGACATATTGGAACTAGCGAGCTAATGGGGGCGGTGATAGAGGTAGCAAGCTAGTGACAGCAGTAATGAGATGCAGGAGTTCTTAACTGTACACAATATAGCACGAAAGAGTGGAGACTGTTGGGAGTATGATAGCCTAAGTACAGGAGCTACTGGGCAGACACGAAGTAGCTATGTAGCGAGACCAAGACCTTGATTCACAAATAAAATAACGATTAAATCCATATCAGAACTATTATTCCTGCAGGATGGAGAAGAAAAGGGAAGTGTAATAATCTTCCTTGTCTCTTGTTAATCCTGCAAGAATAATGCTTTGTGGCGAGTCTTCTTTTTGGTATTAGATCACAGAAGGAAAAGTACAAAATCTCCCCGAATCTCTAGCGTCTTAAGCCACGGATGGAATCTTATCGCAATTTATCTTGTGAATCTCGGCCCAGGTATGATAATGCTGCTGGTGGTGTTGACTGGCTACTCTGTGAATACGTTATAGCTAGAGAGTGAAGGTTGCATCTGTATGTCATCTATGGCTACCAGCTTTTCTAACGGGACAAGAGCTAGCTCGCCCTGGCATTCCCTGGTCGTGCTCAAGGCAGCATAGTCGTCCCGGATTATCTTCTTCCTCTTCTCCGGGGTTTTAGTGCTCCGCTTGAACACATATGAGAGGGACTGCGCGCGCTTTAGAAATTTCATGGGGGGCTTCCTACGCGGCGGACCATCCTTGCCAGGGACCACGGCCGGCGTGGTGGCAGAAGGCAAGGACGCAGCTTCTGACTGTGGGGTGGAGGGCGCATTGGTGGTTGTTCTGGAGTCCTCACTGGGGGTTGGGGTCCTGTTGGATATGCTGTCTTCAGGGGTGCCTTCCTCGCTGATGTGCCCGGGGGAGTCTTCCTGGTGTCGAATATGCGCACCCTCCGACACACATTCCGCTGACCGGGAAGTGAACTGGTGAAAGTCAGGCCGATCCAGTAGGCGAGGTCGGGGCTTCACCTGGCCTAAAACTCCCTCACTATCTGGCGAAAATCGGAAGAGCCTGTTTTTCTTATCCATGGAGGAGGGGGTGGAGAGAGTGGGAAGGCTGTCGAAGGGTGAGGCAGTGACCACCAGATCCTCTTCGGAGTCGTTGCTCTCATGGCTGCTCTGGTCTCTCATCCGTCCCACTCTGGGTACCCTCGCCCGCACCCGCTCACATGCCGACACACTCCTGCCGAGCCTGATACTGGCTCGCCCCCGCCCCTCTTCCTCTCTTCCTTTTCCTTCCTCCTCCTTCAGATCCTCCACATCTCCGCCTTCACTGAAGCTCCCCCTCTTGCTCTCTGACTCTGAGGGTGACAACACCTCATCCTCGTCAATGGTGCTGGAGGGCGAGGTTCTGAAGGAGCGGCATCGGTAGTACATGAGGTCTGTCTGAGCCCCGCGGTCCACATACTCCGTCGATGATAGAGACTGGCCACACAGGTACCTACTGGAGGGCAAGGTCAGGTCAAAGGTCATACTGATAAACCTTCCTAAACTTCAGCTTTGTATAAACCTTCTTATTTATACTTTTATCGTCAATTTTAAATCTACCAAACACTTCAAACCTAAACCAGAGTGAATATACAAACAGAAAATGTGACAAAATAAAATGACTGGAGTAAAATTAATTGCCTTTGAGATTTGCATAAAAATATGATTAAAAACTGTCAATAATCTTCTATGAATATTCCCCAGGTAAGGAGAAATATTTAGCCTACCTGTAATATTGCTACACAGGTTAATTTATGCTTTATTTATCTGTCATTGTCTCCTCAAAGCTCTCAGATGAAACATAGCTAACACTGCAGCTCTCAAACATAACCCCAACATATAAACTGGAGTATACTGTATGATGATGATGTGATGAAGATTATGACTATGATGATGATGACGTTGAACAAAACCAAGAGTATGATGATGATGACGATGATGACAATAACAAAGACGATGACTACGACGATGATGATGGTGATGATGATAATGATGATGATGATGGTGGTGAACAAGGAACTACAGCCAACCTGGGCGATGGTGGGAGAGAGTCTTCACGTGTGGGTGGGGAGTTAGATGTGGACAGTCTTCTAAGAGCCTCTCGCCTCTGGAACTCCACCTTGGCTATTTCCGTCGCCACCCACTCAGGGATGTCCGGGATGGCGTAGCTGATGCCGTATTTCAGGGCGATCATGGCGTGCTGAAAGACACAGGAATTTCAGGAGGGGTGGCGGATTTTAGGAGAGGAAGCAAGAAACTATGTACGAGTAGGACTGAGAGAGATACGTACTTCAGGAAAGGAGGCACGAAGCTATGAAGGCCTGAAAGAGACATGTGAGAGAAATTAACCTTGACTGCTGAAAAAGACGGAAATTTCAGAAGAGGAGGCAAAGGATTATGTAGGTGGAGACATGAATTTCAGGAGAGAAGAAAGGAAGCTATGTAGGACTGAAAGAGGGGGGGAATTTCAGGAGAGGAAGCAGAGAATCAAGTAGAATTGAAAGAGGGACGAGTTTCAGGAAAAGAGGCAGAGAATCTACTTTTGGCGTGATGAAAAGAGGCAGGAATTTCAGAAGGAGAGAGCGAGGAGAGGGAGCGAGCAAGGAAGGACTGGAGGGAGAAAGAGAATGAAGGAAGGAAGGAAAGGAGGGAGGGAGGGTAAGAAGGATGTAGGAAACGAAACACAGAGATTTATCATGGTAAGCTACAAGCGGACACAGTTCCACATTTTTACCACTTGTTCTACTACGTCTACTACTACAAACTACAAGCACTACTACTACCTACTACTACTACTCACCTCCAGCACAATGATAAGCAGGATGGTCTGGGTAGTTGACATATGGGGAAACATCCTATGGACTTGCCCTGAGAGACCAATTAGTATGCAGTTAACCATGATTCCCAGCACGCCCATTAATTCCATCGCGTCCTGGGGGGGTAGAGAGAGATTTGATAAACTCTCTCTCTCTCTCTCAGAATATGCACAACTTACAACTTCCAGACAAGTCCCTCCTCTACACACACACACACACACACACACACACCTGCCAGACTCCAATGCTCTGAGCCCTGGTGCCAAAAGGTCGCTGGAAGACGCAACACAGCTTGAAGGCGTCGGAGCGAATTTCTATAAGATTGTTGAGAAAAGCACACATCGCAGCGAGGGGGAAGGCCGACGAGAAGAGGGTCACGTAGCCAAACTGTATAAACATCTCCAGGTAGTCCTCGAACGTGCCTTCATACTGTTGGAGGAAGAGAGAGTGTGAGAGAGGGTAGGAGCGGTATGGAGAGAAGGTGGAAAGGGAGAGAAGGAGGAGAGGAAAGTGAGAAGAGAAGAAGGTCACTTAGCCAAACTCTATAAGCATCTCAAGGCAGCCCTATGCAGTATTAGTGATGACCTCTTTGTAATGAAGCAAGGCACATTTATATCCAAAAATCAACACTCAAAATTTATAGCACAGTAATAAACACATATATAAAAAGACGTGATAGTGGAGGGAAATTAAGTATAGGGTCGTTAGTCCGTTCCCTCATTCCCACTTACCCTCGACATGTTGCACTCCACTTCGGCCTGGCTCACGATTCGGTTCCTGCTGCTCCCTCTGGCTAGGTATGCATCTCCTCCTTCCTTCCCTCCTCCGGCTCCTTCTTTCCCTCCAGCCCCTCCTTCTTTCCCTCCAGCCCCTCCTTCTTTCCCTCCAGCCCCTCCTTCTTTCCCTCCAACCCCTCCTTCTTTCCCTCCAGCTCCTTCTCTCCCTCCCAAACTCTCCCTCCCTCCTGGTGTTCCTGGGGTACTGCTCCTCCCAGGGGTGCTAGCTCCCCCCCTGCTCCCCCTGCTGTCCCCAGGAGTACTCCCCCCTCCTGGAGTGGTCCGGCCCTCCTGTCCTGCTGTCGACCCTGCCACGGCCCCGTCTCTGCTGATACTGCTGCTGCTGCTTCCCCTGGTTATGTTTCCCGAGCAGGTGCCATCTTCTTCCCCTTCCTCAAGTACCTGCTAAGCAAAAGACAACAAGAACTTTAACAGCATCGTCAAGATTTATAATATTATCCTCGTCAATTTAATCTTTATCTGCATTATTACTTTTCAAATCCTACTTCCACATCATCATCATCATCATCATCATCAATATATTCTGTATCATCATTATTATCATTCTCATCCTATTCTCACATCATCATCATCATAACCATCTTTGTCATTTTTTTATTCCAATCCTACATCCGCGTCATCACCATCATCATCATCATCATCGTCGTCGTAAATATCATCATCATTTTTATCATTCTATTCCTATGTACACAACAACATCATCATCATCTTTATCATCATTATCATTCTTATCTTATTTCCACATCATCACCAAAATCATCACTGAAAAAATCGTCTGAAAAATCACATGGGGCTGAAATGAAGCAGGTAAAGAGAGCAAGAAGAGAGAGGGAACCGAAATAAAGAGGAGAAAGAGAACGCAATAAAGAGAGGCCAAGAGAGCGAGGAGAAAGAGAGAACTAGATCGTCCTTTGCCGTACCATCGACTCAAGTCCTGCAGGCTGGGGAGGATTTTCTTGGGGCCAGTCTTGTCCCCTGTCCTCTTCGGAAGGTGAGAGGGCGCCGTACAGGTCGAAACTCAGCTTAGCCAACTTAAACTGCTCCAGAAGGTAGGGTATGCAGGATTCCTTGATGTTTCCTACCACTTGACGCGTGAGGAGGAGGGCCGCCAGTTGCTGAGGAAGAGGGGAGATTATGTGGAGGAACTGGAGGAGTAGAAGTGGCGTTCAGACGAGGAAGTTGTGGAGTGGAAAGATGAGAGTGGAGATGAGGCTGAAGAAGGAGAGAATGGAAGTGGAGAACAGAGTGAGGGAAGTTGTGGAATGGAGAGACCTAATGTGGAGAGATGACTGGGGGATGCTGTGGAGTGGAGAGATTAGGAGTGGAGAAGAAACTGGAGGAGGAGAGATCAGAAGTGGAGAAGAGAGTGGAGGAAGTTGTGGAGTGAGTGGGCAGAAAAGGACGGCCACAAAACTCTCTTCTTGACCTTATCTATTCCTTGACAGTCCCTCATCTCCATCTAAGGTCGCCTATCCACACCTCTAAGACATTATTCAAAGTCCTTATAAATATACTCTTCTTTTTGTGACTTTCTCTGCATATAAAAAAATATATATACAAATCCAGCAATGTTTACTTAGAATTTTACACATTATCTCAAATTTTCTCTCATAAACATCTCATAAGCGACATTATCTCCCACCTAACATCTCTAACATCATCTAACGTCTCTCTCTCCTTTCATCTCTCAGCTAACATCCCTATCTAGCTTCTTAACAGGTCATCAGGGAATATTATCTCTCTCTCCGTTATCTTTTATCTCAAACTAACATCTATATCCCACGTCTAACAGGTCACCAGGTAATCTAATCTTTCTCCTATCCCTCAGGTCACATCTTAGCACCTGTATGACCCTTCCTCACCTCCTTCAGACGCTCCATGTCCTGCAGGTAGAAGGCGATGTAGAAGAGGGAGAGGAAGGAATTGACGAAGCGAAACTGAAAGGGAAGAGGAGTGTGTTGATTACGGAAGCAGCGGTATAAACTGAAACATAAACAATTCTCTCTCTACCTGTCTACCTGTCTACCCACCTGTCTGTCTACTTAGTTTGAAATGTACTCACCACTGCCAGCTTGATGATGAGATGGTTTTGGTATGTGTCCTCCACTCGATAATTTTCTGTCAAAAAATAGATAAAAAATAATGAATAATGATGTCTTTATTATTATTATTATTATTATTATTATTATTTTTATTTTTATTATTATTATTATTATTATCATCATCATCATCATACCCTGCCCTTATCCCCATCCTCTTTCCCCCCTCCCTCTCCCCTCTATTTCCCCTCTATTTCCCCACTATTTCCCCCTGTTCCCCAACTATCTCCCCTCAATCTCCCCTTCTGTTTCCCCTCCATCTCCTCATAATTTCCCATCTCTTCCCCACTTACTCCCCTCAATTTCCCCACAATTTCCCCTCTCCTCCCCACTTACTCCCCTCAATTTCCCCACAATTTCCCATCTCCTCCCCACTTACTCCCCTCTATCTCCCCTCTATATTTCCCCTCTTACCCATATCGTTGAGCCACACCGCCACCTTCGTATACGCCTCGTCAAAAGCGGAAATAGCGAGTGCCATTAACACCTTCGGAGCGTAAGACAGGTAGAAGGTGTAGCCGTGGGCGGAGATGAAGGCGTCACACA
>JAGKTI010021520.1:4652-15709 GCA_018397915.1 Birgus latro | reverse complement strand
TGATGGGAGGTTCAACTCGACAAAGTATCTGGAGATACTGGAAGAAGTAATTATACCCTCCGTTCGAGCCTACCCAGTCCCAGAACTTGAGCCCATCATATTCATGCAAGTATGAATTATATCGTAGATCTGTAATGTCTTCAGGTATAATTTGTTAATTATTATTACCCTCTATATTTGTAACAACAGAATTCTAATGCTACCGATATCGGTATTAAATGCCACGGTCATATCTGATGAAATATATATATTCCTTTATATAAAAAAAAAAAGTAAGTTGCCAGATCCATTAAATGATACCTTATTCATACATAATATATATTCACATATACAATATGTTCGATATGGCTGCACACCTTGAAATAGATAAAATTACAAATCAGAGTAGGCGGGGATGAAGGAAAGGGAATGAGTGTTTGAAGGCTGAGCACCGACTTTACCCATGTAACAGAAGCTATGAAGACACAAAACGACAGTGTGACGAGAATATGAAAGGCAAAGTATACCAATTGACCTTTTGAGTAAACCTCCTAATTAATTATATAGTATTAATACCGTATTACACTTATGTTGCAGGATAAACTCCCCCATTCACACTGTTCTCATCGTGAAACGATGGTTCAGTGAGCGTCAGGACATTCAACTACTTGAGAGGCCGAGCAAAGGCTCCGACCTCAATCCCATTGAAAATGTATGGGGACACATTGTAAATTTGTGGGAGCCTGAAGAAGCAAGAACACCACAGCGACTTCTCCAACATACTGAGGATATGTGGGAGCGATACCGCAGACTTCGGCAAGACGATGTTTATAAGACAGTGGCCTCTCTCCCCAGAAGGTTACATGGGGTGATTGTTAAGGAAGGTGGCTGGACGAAGTACTGAGGCAATGGGCGCTACATCATTACTGTCCCTGCCCGTCCTTCCACTTCACAAGCGATGCCCCTATACTTATTGTAACCTTGACGTCTCCGTAAGACTTCTGCCTGGAACTTGACCGTTTCATAAGTCTATATTTATATTATTTAGGATATTGGTGGTGGTAATAAATACTGCACATAAAAAGGCTTTACTAATCCTGAATTATTTGGATCTTTAGTGTATACTGAAAATCTTAACATACAGACGATACGTAAAAATGTAAACTAGTAATATTGCTTATGAACTTATTAAAGATGCTTGTTGCAAACACAGTGTAATTTTTATAAGTTTACATCAATTATCTAGGATTATCCTGTAGTGCAAGTATTCACACATCAAAAGCTAAATGAGTGATCGACGACCATAATCTTATCTATATTAGGACTGAGTATCACTATGCGAGATATGCCTGTTGATAAACTGCAGTGAGAGGTATTCTTTGAGTGATGTCATGAAGGTGATAAACCGATACTGTATATTGCAGTCGCGCACACTACTCTCAGCATGTCTTACCTTGTATCATCTTTCACTACTACCGTCCTCTTCCTCCCTTCCTGTGAATTCACCCACCACTATCCCCCTACCCTCCTTCCCCTCACCCCTTTCTTTTTTATCAATCCCATAAACCTGATTTCCTCGTATAAAATAGGCCTTGTGTTCAAAAATGATCGTCATTCCCATACTTCATGATGTCATTATATCTTGCATGTATAGCATTGCTTTGTGCACAACGTGTCAAAAGGATATGAAATATCAAGCTTAAGATATTGCCGTGAGTAAAAATAGAACATTACAACTATCGACCTGCAGAGATACGAACTCTGGACACAATAAAAACTATGTCCTAATCTAGGGACTGTATGTCTTCCCTTACTCGCCTCCCTCCCTTCGACTCACACTCACGCTGCCTAAGTGCTCCACAACCTCCCTCTTTCTCAATGTTTCCCCCCCCTCACCTCTCACCCTCTATTTAAGTCCGCCCCTCAACCCCTACTACATTCGTCTTAACAAGCAGTATATACTGCACGTACTAACACTTACCCTCATAGTGGATCTTTATTATGTCCTCTAATGGTCATCTAAGTGCATGTTAATATGTATATTTACTGCTTCAAATATAAGACGAAACATCTCTGCTCTCTGCCTCCTACGCACACGAGCAGCGCGGCGTTGCCACATGACTGGGAGAGGAATAGCCGGGGGTAACAAGACTCCTTGAGGCGGCTGTACAATACGATACTAACCAGCCATATCCAAAAAATAAATAGGTAAGGAAGAGGTGCTCGGGAGCCTTCTAAAGCTAAGAGAATGTAGACCTAGTGCATTTCTGATAATTTTTATATCATTTTTGTAACTGAAGGCCTTAGATATAGTCCGATATAGTCCAGAATAACCCCTTTACTAATTAAGATCTACCCATATCTAAATAAAATCCCTTGGCGGCAGTGCATACAAGAAAAGAAAAATAAACTGAAGGATTTATTTTCCCGAGGTGAGTCTTTGCTTTTCCTCGTGCTTGTGTGTGTGTCTGTGTGTGTGTGGTAATTAGGTATTCACCAGCTAATGGGTATGCAAATTACTTTGGGATATAGGAACATTTCTGCACACAGAAATGTTGATGGTATGATGTTTTCACCCACACACATGATCACTTCCCTCTCTTCATTTAGACTGTGATTCGTAAGAAGAACAAGAGACAAGGGAAGTGTCTGCTCTCGCCTCTTCTCGTCCTTCCTGGAAAAAGAAAAACAACCCGTTAATAATCCTCTGTAACCTACGTTCTGTTTTTGCAAAGAAACAAGACGGATGGGAACATTCTATACTATCCCTGTATCTCCTGCAAGATATACATATAGGCAGGGATATCGCCACAACTTTTGTATCTCGATCCAGATTACAAGGATGAGAGCATTGCTTGAATAGAATATATTTTCCCATACAAAGAACCTGCCTGCCAAATTCAGTAAAATACCTTAACTGAAAAAAAAAATAAATCCGCCTGTTCAGCTCCTCAGGAATAGAATACAGGTGGAAAAAATGTTTACAATGACGACGATGATGATGATGATGATGATTCTGTTTTTATCATAGGAACTAGACATGCATATCTGACAAACAGAAAGATTGGTATGCACTGTGAATTATGATATAGAAATTATTATTTTTAAGGTATATAAATGATAGGTGTGAGAGGGAAGGTGGAGGAGAGGGAGACCGAAGAAAAGGTGTGTATAGGGATGGTGGTAGTGTGATAGGGAAG
Source organism: Birgus latro (assembly GCA_018397915.1). NCBI lineage: Eukaryota > Metazoa > Arthropoda > Malacostraca > Decapoda > Coenobitidae > Birgus > Birgus latro. Next base: position 12,530 of record JAGKTI010021520.1, on the reverse strand, counting down.
GAGGCAGCCTGATGGCTGAGGATAGGACGGAACGGAGATGATTTGTTCGTGGCCACCCCCTCCGGTTAAGGCGTCTAGCAATCTATCCTTTCAAGGAGAATCAAGGTTTGGTTAAGTTACATTATGTAAGGTTACGTCAGTGAAACATACCCACTGAGTGAGGGGACGTATTTTACATTTTGTTCTTGCTATGGACAGGCTATTAAGTTAGGAAGCACTGTACATCATTATTTACAGGATTAATGAAATTTATATATACTGTATATGTACCCCAAACAGTTCTGATAAGAATAATGTACAAATTAAAGTGGCTCACTGAACAAGCTAAATAATACAAAGGCCTGGCCAAACCATCTCACGTTTCTTTCAATTTTGTCCAAAACGTCAGCCCTCACACCTAGCCCAGTAATGTCATCGGTTAGGGAAGCTTCTTAACATATCCTCCTTACCGATTTGTTTTGGATATGGCTGGCTAACATGGGCATATACATTATTTTTGCTCAATTTTAGAATGACTCAAGTAACACAGAAGAGGACGGCAAGATGTAATAAGTAAAATCAATTGTTTTGGAAGAGATGTTAGTGAGTCTCCTTACCCGAAGAGAATACGCGCCCCACTGTTTGCCTTCCACAAGGAATTCAAGCGGAAAATCACTTCCTTTGCGGCTAGTGGCAGCAGTGTTGCCATCAAGAATTCTGGGATATCTGATGCTGGATGCCAAATATCCTGTAGAAGCTGTAAATCTCCCAAAGTAACCATTCAGTCAAAACCATTATAATACAGTCTGCAACATAAGATGAAAGTGGAGGACTTCACGTCCTACAGTTTTCTCAGCTCCCCCTTGATCCCCCTAATAAACACTAACTGAGCAAAGTCACATACAATAAGTTAAAAAAATGAAATAGGCTAGAATGGAGTATCACGGATGTGTAGAGGTAAAAAAATACAAAATTATATGATAAGGAAGGTGTACTGCATAATTTGAAAAATAGCGGACTGTGTATAGACGGTTCTTCGTCGTCTGATGGAACTGAGCCTCACACAACTTTATTATATACAAAATGGTGGTTGCATGAAATTTAACAAGCCTTAATCATGAAATAGGAATGAATCTCCTTGGTTACAAGTAAAAGCCGCCCCTCCCCCCTCCGTCTGACTACACTTCTTCGTGACCTACGGTGAAAGGGGGTTAGATATCTGTATCAAACCAACCTTCAGTCATTTCCATTAACCCAATATAACACTGGACGCAAGCCTGAATCAGTGTAAGCACAATGCTTTACCATTCAAGGTATTGTCGTACTTTGCATCTCTCCAGTATACAGAGGCAGCGTTTAGTGTCCTGAGTAACTCCTAGTGTAGCCGGCAGGTCACACCAAGCATGCCAAACGTCATCTTAAGCTGCCGTCACACTTGCACAAAACTGGCTAACATGCGAGCCAGTTTTGCAAGCCGCTAGCCAAACTGACTCACGGTGAGCGAGATTTCGCTTGCGAGGCGAATTGGATAACAATTCTCGCTCATAGCTTGTTGGTGCGATTGGAACTCAAATGAGCCTATGTTAATTTTGTAATCGGTGAGAAAATATTCTTTTATTCATAGAAGGAAACTTAAACTAAATTTGTTAAGTAAATACAATTTAATTCTTGTGGTTTTTATTCATTTTTACTTTTTTTCTTGTAACCAGAAATAAATATTCGGACACTCGGGTGACCAGGCGCGGAGGCCGTCTGCTTTGTCTCCAAACAACAAGTAGAAATCAGATTTCGATATGGATCTGCAGCAAGGAAAACTCTAGTAGACTGCTTTGTGGCTCTGGAGTTGCTAAAGTACGTGAAGCGGTTACAGAAACTGAGGAAAAGGGAGTGGGTACTCCGTGGTGGTTTGTTTACAAATGTCCACGGGGCGCCAAGGCAGACGACACTGTTAGCCGTTTCGGCTCGCAAGAACATACGAGTGTGACGGACACTCGACTCTGCTAGCCGTTTTGCCTCGCAAAAACTGGTCGCATGTTAGCCACTTTTGGTCCAGTGTGACGGCACCTTTATTCAGAGTCTAAACAAAATTCTCAAAATGCTAAACAATATATAGATAGACAGATAAGTAAGAGAGAGAAAGAGTGAGTTTCTCACTCTCCAGGATGAAATTTAAGTCTATTATGAAAATGTCTTCCAAATCTACAGTCTAAATATTGTCTCTTTATTAAGTAATATCCAAAACTGAAATTTTTCTCACAATTTCTAAAACAACAAATAAACACGAAAGAATTGGCCAGGTGACAAGCAACAGCTTATTCCGAATACTTATTGAGAGGAACTGCAGACCCGGTGTTGAGAGAGCTAGGCCAAATAATATGCCTATTTTATTCTGACAGTGTTAGTTGTAAGTTCTGTTCTATCAATCATCTGATCTTTTTCCTTGCCCAATCAAAAGCGAAGGAACAGGGGGATAAGCTGATTTGTCTAGGTGTTCAAGGACAGTGACTAGTTACCACACTTGAGCGGTAGGATGTGAGCGATTAAACCTAATCTTTCTTTCCCAAATTAGTTTTCCCCCAAGGTTCAACCTACAGTAGCAGCAGCTACTGTCAGGGGCGCCCCTAGGCAGACGCACCTGACGCACTTGCGTCCACTTTATGGCCCCCACGCAAGAAAGGGCCCCCTGGGGCCCTGTCAGGGAAATCTCTTCAACCTTACTTAAGTAAACCTCATATTGAACAATAAATAGTATAATATAATCAAATATATTACCTAAACATACTGTATACTCAGTCATCATTAAAAGAATATGATAACTTATCTGTATGTAAGTAATGAAAGAACACACAGTGTAACAGACTATTTCAGAGAATATTAGATAGTTACCCCCGTCCTATTACGTTCGGGATGGTTTTTTCTAGTTACTGTACTTTCTTCCCTTCATTCTTTCCTCCTCCTTCTGCCTGTGGGTGATTCTACACTGAGTGATAAGCCAAGTGGTTTCCTGTACACCAGGAAACCATTTACTGTGCTGGGTGGTAACCATATAACCAAATGTTGGCTACTGATGGTTTAGTGGGTAATTACGGCGCTCCAATCGGATTCAGCAGGTGAAGGTTTATATCCAATGGGTGGATGGGCTTTATTGCTCACGTAATGCCACCCAGGGACGAGTGAGGCTGGTCACTCTCGTCTTAAATGTCAGGACCAACTTGCCTAGCCCCAGACTTCTATGCTTCTCATGGGGAAACGTAGGATTGGATGATGGAGGGACCACAATCTTGTTTTATACAAAGTCGAATTCTGTATTTCGGTATCTCTTTGTTCTTTTGAATAACTGGTCACTAGAATAATTCTTTGATAAAACAATAGTTTTATTACTGGTTAATTTCCTATATAAGAGACTCGCAAGATTATTATTATTATTGTAATTTTATGCCTTTCAAATGCTAGAGAACGTTCATTGTTTACAATCGGGAAAGCAGCGAAGAAGGCGGTAATTATTTCTTTGTTTTATATAATGTCATACACCTCTTAGGAATTTGTTTTTGCATTTTTTATGCCTGCAGCCTCCATAAGAATCCATAGTTACATTTCTAGGTATTGGGGAACTACAGCAGCCGTCAATTCAACTAATTCATTTGGCTGAGAGATGCATAGCCTGGATGGATAGCCTCTTACTGAATGTAGGGAAACAAAACCATAGTGAAGTACCACAGTAATAGAAGATATGAATATTCTTTGAACATTAGGGATAACTGCCATTTCGCATTTTCGGTGCTACACTCTGCAGGTTCCAGACTTAGGCTTACTATAATTTAGACTGCCTAAGCCTACCTGTATTATATGTTCTTGGCATTAGGAAAAATTTCATTGTTACGAAGCGAGATTTGCCAGTTATGTAGCTGAGATTTTTCTCGACGTCTCGCGATGTTTACGGTACGCTGGTTCCGGTACGAGTCAGAGTTGCCAGTTTGCTTGCTGTTTGTGAACGTAGTTGTTTCGTAAGTTATGCATTAATTTTTATGCATAATGGACACAAGAGTGTATAAAGGTTGGGGGAGTGGACTTTCGGACCACCACTTAGTGGCGGTCAGAATCAAAGTCCAAACAAAATGAAGGAAGAGAAGAAGGGAAGGATAGGAGGAAGTAGTTCTTACAAGGAGGGTAGAAAAGTTACAAGAGGATGAAAAAATAGCAGAATATAAAAAAGAACTGGAGGAGCGATAGGGTAAATATAGATTGGAGCAGATGGACGTGGAAGGTGTATGTAAGATATTCACAGAAGAAATCTGTGCAGAATGTGAGGTGGTGTGTGGGGTAAAAAGAAGACGAAAGGGGGTTCAGGGAACAGCATGATGGACTGAAGAGGTGAGAGAGGCTGTGGCACAAAAGAAGAAAGCATATAATGAGTGGATGAGGAACAGGGGCATCGAAGAAGTTGGAGACGGAAGAGAGAGTTATATGTAGAGAGGAGGAGAGAGGTCAAAAGTTTAGTAATAGAGAGTAAGAAGAGAGTGGACAAGGAATTTGGAAGGAATCTGAGTGTAAAGTGGAGGGAATGTAAGATGTTCTGGACAGAGGTAAAGAGATTTAGACAGGGTGCCAAAGAAGTTAGTTGGAATGTGAAAGACAAAAATGGTAGGTTACTAGTAGAGAAGGGAGAAAAAGTGAACAGATGGAGAGAACACTTTAATGAATTGTTGAACATAGAGAATGAAAGTAATGCAAGTATAAGTGGCTGGGAGATGGATGGATGTTGGAAGAGAGGAAGAAATCAGTAGGATGGAAGTGGTGGAAGCAATGAAGAAAGTTAAAATGGGGAATTCCCCAGGAACTGATGAAGTGTGTGATGAAATACTGAAGCATAGGGGAGAGATAGTAATAAAATGGATGTGGAAGGTGTGCTGATTGGCCTGGGAGGAAGGTAGAGTCCTGGAGGATTGGAAGTCAGGCATAATTATTCCTGTGTACAAAGGAAAAGGGGAAAAAGAATTGTGTGATAGTAATTGGAAAAGTATATGGCAGGATACTTATTGACAGAGTTAGGGAAATAACAGAGGAATTAGTTGGAAAAGAGCAGGGAGGTTTTAGGAAGGGAAGAGGCTGTGTAGACCAGATATTCATTCTTAGATCCTTAGTGGGAAAGTTTCTAGAGAAGGGAAAGAAGTTGCATGCAGCCTTCATGGATTTGGAGAAAGTGTATGTCAGGGTGGATAGACAAAGGATTGTGGAAAGTATTAAGAATATATGGAGTAGATGGGAAGTTGTTGAAGGCCGTGAAGTGTAAGTATGAGGGTGCTAAGGCTGCAGTGCGTATGGATGGTGAACTGAGTGAATTTTTCCATTTGAAGGTTTGATTGAAACAAGGATGTGTCATGTCTCCATGGTTGTTCAATTTGTATATGGATGGGGTTATAAAGAAGATACAAAGTAGGGCAGTGGATGTTGGAGCAGCCCTAGTGAGAGAGGGCAGCGTTTGGAAGATCCCTGTACTGTTGTTTGCAGATGATACTATATTGTTGAATGAAGACGAAGAGGAGCTGCAAGGCTTGGTATATGAGTCTGGGAGAATGTGTAAGAAATGGAATCTAAAGGTGAGTGTAGGGAAGAGTAAAGTGATGGTTTTTGAGAGAAGTGGAGTCAGTGAATGTACAATGAGATTGGATGAGGAGGACATGGAGAATCTGAGTGCATTTAAGTACTTGGGTAATGTGATGAGTAAGAATGGTAGTTTGGAGGGTGAAGTGCTTGAAAGGGTGCAACACGGAAGAAAGGTTGCTGGTCCCTTGAAAGCAGTGATAAGAAACAGGGAAATGAGCATGGAAGTGAAAAAGCTGCAACATGACAGTACTGTGATAAAAACTTTAACATATGGAAGTGAAGCTTAGACCCTGTTGGAGAGACAGAAGTCAAGAGTGAGAGCAGTGCAAATGAGTTATTTAAGAGGAGCATATGGAGTCACATGGAGAGACAGACTGACAAACGAGGATGTGAAGGAGCATTGTGATGTGGATGTGGATGTGATAGGAAGCGTTAGGAGAAACACATTAAGGTGGTTTGGCCATGTGGAGAGGATGGGGAGTGAGAGACTGACGAGGAGAGTGTATGTGAGTGAGGTGGATGGGGGAGAGGGAGGGAAAGGCCGAGGATGAGTTGGGGAGATGGAGTGGAGAGGTATATGAGAGAGGGTGGTGTGAGTTGGGAGCAGGGCAGTGAAAAGGCGGGGGACAGAGCGACATGGAGGCAATTTGTTTGTGGCCACTCCTTACGGGATTAAGGCATCTGGCAATAGAGAGATTGATAGATTTTCCTTATAATGTTTTATTTACGTGACTGTTCGTTAAATTATGTAATTTTATTTAAGTTTGGTAAATGATTTAGAGTGTTATATAATGTAAGAAGACTGGCATATTTTGGTTGTGTACGAGCTGGTAACTGTTGTTGCTAGGGGCAGTAGCTACAGGACTAGCATGTCCTAAAATGATGGAGAAGCAAGGAAGGTTATATAAGGATGGGCATGAGACTATAGCGAGAGAGTTGGGTTCAGTCAGTGTGAGTGAAGTTTAGTCGGGCTTCAGTCAGTTTGAGTGAAGTTTAGCAGGTGTCCAGTTCAGTTGGACTGTAGTACAGTGTCAATGAAGTGTGCTTATTTTCGGTACTTGTGAAAACAGAGGCAAACAGTGAAGTGTTGTCAAGCATTAAATGTAATAACAGTGAAGTGTTGTCAAGCCTTAAGTGTAATTTGCAGGTGGTAAAGTTTGTATACGTCCAGTGCTTGTGAGAATAGTGAAGTGAAGTTGGAAAGCATTAAGTGGAATTATTTGGAAGCCAGTGTTTATTTTCGCCTCAGCTGATCTTGTGTGCTGTACACCTAAAGGCTGACCATAGGAAGAGCAACTCACTGGGCAACGTCCTTCCTATACTGAACTACTGCTGTTGGAGCCTGTGGCAGTGTGGGACAACAGTATTTTTGAGTGGCGACACCTGTAGCCTGTAAGTTTTACCTAGATGAAGACTGATGCCATAATTTGCGGCTTATATCATAGCCTATAGTTCATTATTCATTGTTATGTTGAATATGCTATGTCCAATTCGTCAGAATTTTCTAATAATTCAATTTTCTTACCGACTGAATCCTTCCGACTCCCACATAATTTTTAATAATGTAAATGTTCCCACTTCCTCTAGTATTGATATTCTCAGCATGACACTAAATACTAACTTAAGCTGGACAGCCAGTTAGATCCATTGCCAAAGAAGCCTCTAAAAAACCGGGACTCCTATACAGAGTGTGAGAATTTTTCACTAACGAGCAGTTGACACTTTGGTATACATTAATTTTTTTACAGAAATTAGTACAGACACGCCATATTGTCTGTATATTTTCATTTTTTTCTGATTTTTCTCTTTATTTTCAACACCGCCTTGTCTTTTCCATTCCGCTTTCCCACGATTACTATCTCACTTTCTCTAATTATGTCTCCTTCACGGTATTTAATCCAGCTGATGGCAGCCTCTTTGAGCGATACATTATGAAGCCAGTGTACGAATGTCCATATTTCTGTGCCATTCCGAAAGAAGTCAACTGCAAGGACGAATCTTTTCACTGGACGGAGAGTCTATCTGCCCATATGTCTGTCTGTCTGTCTGTTTATCTGTCCATCTGTCTATCTGTCCATCTATCTGTCCATTTGTCTGCCCAGCTCCTTGTCTTATGGAAGTGGCCTCACCAAAAGGACCCAGAAGTGTGTCTGTCCCTACTAAGCAACGACCCTTATTCCCACAACATCTCACCTGCCTCATTTACCTACAGTCGTACCTTCCCCTCTCCACATCGTTCTTGGTCTCCTTCTCAGCCTAGCCATCTCTCTCTCTCTCTCTCTCTCTCTCTCTCTA
>JAGKTI010021519.1:0-15710 GCA_018397915.1 Birgus latro | reverse complement strand
GTGCCATACACCTGGAATTGGCTAATTATTACTTGGCAACATCCCACCTGCACTCGTTCGCTGATTTCCCCTGCTTTTTCCCCCTTGAAATATGCCGTATGACCTATTCTCGTAATAAATATATATAAGAAAGGAAGGGAGAAGCTTGAGTGATATTTATATTCACTTGGAACTACCTAATTTATTATGTATTGTCTAGATTTCCTACAACTTATTTCATAGCATTTACATTAGCAGCTGACATTTTCAACCCTTGGCTACCCAAATATGTACATCATTCAGTTCACTGTCATCCTTCAAGGTGGAATCACGTCGCAGTTGTGCCCCTCCATTTCCGCTGCTTTTGCGCCCATTGGAAAAGGCCCTGTGACCTCTACTCCTACTAAACATCGTGTGGGAAGCAGTAAAGGACTAAGTGACTCTCCTGTTGACATGAACTAGCTGAATTATCAATGATAATGATGGATAGTGACTGATACTTGGAGTATAGACAGTGAAAATGAAAGCTTCACTCTTTACATAGTTTACTGAACGAGAAAGTGAATGCCTCGAGTGAAAATAAATTACTATTACTGAAGGAAACTTATCAATAAATACTGTAGATATATATAAGTGTAATAAAGTACTAGAAATAAAGTGTGAGTGTGTATATGAATAAGAAATGACAGAATACGAGTGGCGAACTAGCGCGAGTGGGAGGCTTGTACATGCTCATATTTTACGTTGCCTTGACAGTGTTTTTTTTTTTTTTTAGTATGGATTCCAAACTACTTGGAAATCATTGAATAGTGTTTCTAGTGATAATATCAGGCAGTGGTATTCATATTATGGGATGTCGGGAAGTGTAAAGTGGAGACTTCGTTACCCAAATTCAGAAGTCTCCACAAGTCCTACGGTAGTCGATGAAGGCTCAACAAACATCCCAGGAGAAGGCTGAGGGTTGTGCCGTATGCATATGGAATTATAATAATCTAAGACTAATAACTGATTTTTGGCAAATATTTGTAAAAAGTCAGTCGGAGCGCAAATTACCCCCGCGGGACGCGCAAGAACTGCATCCGTCAACCCCGCGGTTAAGGGGATAATTAACCAGTTTTGAATTTGTTGCTTAACTTCATCGCTCTAGTTACTCTTGATGTTTTTTCCTCCTGTTCTTTCTACAGTGTAACCTCTAAACTTCAGACACATCTTAAGTAAATACCATAACTTAGAAATCATTGCCATCATCATTTAAAATTTGCTGTCACATTACATGACCACAGAATCGAGCATCTAAAATTGATGACTCCACTTATCTGATACTGACTGACCATACCAGCTTCAGGTCATCCATAATCAACATTTCCTTTCCTCCTTGTGCTCAAGAAACTTTTTATTCTCTGATTCAGTTTAAACGTTATTCAAGTTTCATCATAATTATGGCATAAAAAAAGTTTCCTAGTTATACTGCTTAGTGCAATGGTGTGAAAAAAGCACACAACAGAACAACCCAGCTGCAAGCAGGTAGTATGTGCTCGTGTTATGAGATGATTGTGGTGATGGAAAGAAGACCATGTACAGCATAAAAATGTAATACTATTTAGAATTTCTGTAGCCTACAGACTGAAACTAGGGTAAGTAAATGTTCTTGCACATGTTCTCAAAGACAGTCACGGTGCTAGAAACAAAACAGTAAACAACATAACAAAGCAGTGTGGTAAGATTATGAATGTCCTATGCTGGGTGAAAGTATAGGAGATGTCCCTTAACTATACACTGCGGAACACCACTTGTCAGACGTCATTAGCTATTGAGTTGAACTCACATTCAGCAAAAGCATAATTGTTGGTAGGCAGCAGTTTTCTAAAATGTTTCTTTTAAATGATTTGTGTCACTGTTAAACTAGTGTTCAATTAACATTTGAGTAAATTACCATCTACTCCACAGTAAATAAAAACCCCTGATGTCTTTTTCCACTTGTTTCACGTATCTGTCTATCTATTGTCATATGCCGTAATCCAGTAAGGATGGCCACAAACAAATTGCCTCCATGACACCCTGTCCCCTGTCATTTTGCTGCCCCCCCCCTGCCCCCCAGTCCACACCTCCTCTCTCTCATACTTCTTCATTCCATCCTATCATCTCATCCTCAGCCTCCCCCTCCCTCTCCTCCCCTCCACTTCACTCACATACACTCTCCTCATTAGTCTCTTGCTCTTCACCCTCTCCACATGGCCAAACCACCTCAGTGTATATCTGTAACACTCTTTATCACATCCACATGCACACCACAATGCTACTTCACTTCCTCATTTGTCAGTCTGTTTTCATTTAATGCCACATGCTTCTCTCAAACAACTCATTTCCACAGCTCTCACTCTTGACTTGTGTCGTTCCAACAAGGTCAAAGCATTAGAGTTGGTATCACAATGCAATCATGCAGTGACATTTTTATTCCCATGTTCTATCCCCTATTATCACTGCTTTCAAAGAACCAGCAACCTTTCTTCCCTGTTGTACCCTTTCAAGGACTTCATCCTCCAAATTTCCATCCTTACTCATCATACTACCCAAGTACTTAAATGCACTTACATTTTCCATTTCTTCTTCATCCAGCATCACTGTGCATTCATTGACACCATTTCTTTTGAAGACCCTGGCTTTACTCTTCCCTGCATTCACCTTTAGATTCCTTTTCTTACACACTCTCCCAAACACATTCACCGAGCCCTGAAGTTCCCGTTCATTTTCACTTAACAATACAGTACAGTATCATCTATAAACATCAGAACTGGAAGTTTCCAAATGCTGTCCCCTCTCATTAGGGCTGCTCCAACATTCACTGCCCTACCTTGCATCGTATTTATAATCCCATCTATGTACAGACTGAACAGCCCTGGAGACATGACACATCCCTGTTTCAATCCAACATTTAGTTAGAAAAATTCGCTCAGTTCACCATCCACAGGCACTGCCTCCTAGCACACTCATATATACTCCTCATGGCATTAAACAACTTCCCATTTACTCCATATACTCTTAATATTTTCCACATTCATTGTCTATCCACTGTGTCATATGCTTTCTCTAAATCCATGAAGATTGCATACAACTTCATTCCCTTCTCTAGAAGCTTTTCCACTAAAGACCTAAAGATGAATATGTGATCTACACAACCTCTTCTCTTCTTAAAACCTTCCTGTTCTTCTCCCACTAATTCTTATGTTATTTCCCTAATTCTGTCAATATTTTTCTACTACACTAAGAAGACAAATGCCCCCATGGTTATCACACACATCTTTTTCCCCATATCCCTTATATAGGGGAATAATTATACCTGGCTTCTAGTCCTCTGGGACTCTACCTTCCAGGCCAGTCTGCACATCTTCCATATCCATTTTACTACTATCTATCCCCCATTCTTCATCATATCATCCACAGTACATTAAATCTTTGGGCTTTCCCCATTTTGACTCTCTCTTTTGCTTCCACTACTTCCATCCTGCTAATCTCTTCCTCCCTTCTCACCTCCCTCCTCCTCCAAGTCATTCCTCAGCCACTTATACTCGCGTTACTTTCATTCTCTGTGTTTAACAGTTCCTTAGTGTTCTCCATCTGCTCACTCTTTTTTCCTTTCCCCATTATCAGTCTACCAACTCCCCTGCTAACTTCTTTATCACCCTGTCTGACTCTGTTTACCTCCTTCCATAATATATTCTTACATTCCCTCCACTTTACCCTCAAATTCCTTCCAAATTCCTCATCCACTTTCTTCTTACTCTCTCTTACTAATCTAACTTCTTTATCACCCTGTCTAACTGTCTTTTACTCCTAGAACATTTTCTTACATTCCCTCCACTTTGCCCTCAAATTCCTTCCAAATTCCTCATCCACTTTCTTCTTTCTCTTACTGATCTTTTCACCTCTGTCTTCCTCTACATATATCTCTCACTTCCATCTCTCAACTTCCTCCATGCCTCTGCTTCCCATCCACTCACTATATCCCTTTTCCATCACAGCGTGTCTCACTTCATCATTCCACAATGCTGTTCCTTGCATCCCCATTTGTATTCTCTTCACCCCACACACCACCTCACATATTGGACAGATTTCTTCTGGAAATATCTTGCATATGCCTTCCACCTCCCACATCTGCTTCAACTTCTGGAAATATCTGCATATGCCTTCCACCTCCCACATCTGCTTCAAATCATATTTACCCAGTCACTCCACCACTTCTCTTTCATATTCTGCTTTTTTTTCCATCCTCTTGGAACTTTTCAGACCTCCTTCTGTGGACTACTTCCTCCTGTCCTTCTCTGCTATTCATCTGTTGTATTTGTACCTTGATTTTCACCACCACCAAGTGGTGCTCAGAAGTTCCACCCCTCTAACCTCTTTATGCTCTTGCATTCATTACATACCTCATTCTGTTATCCATACACACTTAATCAATCATTGCCTTCCATTCATTCAGTTCACCACTCACCTTTCTCATCACTTGCCACGTATATCTGTGGATCATTTTGTGCCTAAAGTGGGTATTGACTATAACCAACCTCCTCCCCACATGAATGTCTGTTAGAGCACTGCCATTCTCATTCACTTCTGCAGGCACACCCCACTCACCAGCCACTCCATCCAACTTCACATTCCCTTCTCCATTCATATCTCCAATCAAAAACACTCATTCCTCTCAAACTTTTTCATGCACGCTTCCACATTTGCCCAGAACCCTTCTTTAACTATGCTCACATGGTCTTCCATAGGTGCATATAAACACACAGTTGCCCACGTTTGTATTTTTACTTTCAATCTTGCCCACACAATCCTTGAACCAACTGATCTGTAGCCTTTTTTTTTTCTCTTCCATATCTTACACGCAACAGTACATACATCCTCTTTTGCCCTCTCATTCTCGCTTACTCCCTCACAATACCCTAGCCATACTCCTACTCTCTCACACACCCACCTCTTCATTTAGTCTCAATAAGTCCACATATGTCCACTTTTGCACCCTCAAGCAACTGGAGAATCTCTCTCTTTCACCTCATCGTTCTCACCCCTTACATTCCACATTGAAATCTGTACCACGTCCTTTGTTTTGTCCTTGTTTGTTGTCTGTTGGTCTATCCTGGTCCGAGGCATTTTGTTTGCCTTCTTAGATAGCTGTTTTCCTGGGAGGGGCACTTACCCTCTGCCAACCCAGTTGTTTACACATAGGGAACACATATTGGTTGGTTATAAGGTTACCACAGCGTATTAAATGATTTCCTGTTTTACAGGAAGTCATTTGGCTTGTCTCTCAGTTCAGAGTTACCCTGGAGTAGAGTATCACCACACTGAGTGAGTGGATGATGGGCACCCCCCAACGACCACACATGCATGCAGATATTGCATTACTATTTGATATTTTAATATTACTACAATACAGCTGCAGCAATAATGCATACTTGTACAGTATAAGTGTACTTAGTAATAAAATACATAATAAAAAAAGCAATAGACTAGACATACTGTGGATGAGCAGTGAGCAGTCATGTGAAAAATGAGATGTAGCATCACTCTAAAATACATTGGCAGGTTTTAGACAGAAGCTAGGTGATCCACTGCAACACAACTGAGTGCAAGATGGCAGTGAAAGAAATGTATCTTTGTGTAGTTCTTTTGTAAATAAATAACTGAATGGAAAATTATTTTCAAGTACAGCTTAATGATGGAAGTTTAATATCATACAGCTGTGAAATGTTTTAGAACAGAAGTGGGCATACTGAAGGTGAGGAAGGAGACAAGAATAATACTTTATAGTTAGTAGCAAGTATTATTCTGAAATTATCATTAGCTTGAGTTAATGGCGATAAATGCAAACTGTTGTGCTACACAAACACTGGAAAATAAGATTCCTGAATTAAGCTTGGTAGCCCATATTACAAAACTCATTTCAAAAGTATGTCTAAACTACAATACCATAATTAAATCCTTCGTCCAAAGGTTGAATAGTTTGTGGACATGAATGTTTCAAGTGGTAGAGGTTGCACTGTACCACTGGATAATTTTAATCAGCTTGATGGAGAGATTAGGCAGTGAAGTTAATTAAGGGTATGTCTAATCCCTTCCTTTCAAAAAGTGTATTCTGAGGTGAATAAAATCATATGGAGGCAGTAAGAACAGAATATCAAATGTGTCATTAGATATCAAATGCGTCATTAGATTGTTTAATTACAGAAGCATACATGGACAGCCTACATCAGATAGCTGAGAAGTGTAGCAAGAGTTTTCTAACTACTATGTGTCGTGCCGATAATTTTAGCACTCACAGAAATTTTGACATAACACACCGCATAAGCCGCCAGTGTAATAATGGAATTTTTGATACTATATAAAATTAATAATTCCACCGCATAGCCGCCAGTGTAAGAGCGGTACTTTGACTATATGAATTAATTCGAAATTTACTGATTACTGATTACTACCGAGGTAGAAATCCTAGAATTATTAAAGAAGGCCTTGTCAGTTGATTACCACTAGGAAGAAATACCAATAGGTAGAAGTAGAATTAATTTGGTATGCTGCCACCACCCAGCGTTTGCCAGGAAAAAAAAAGTTATTAGTCCCGTACAGTGAAAGAGGGGACAAAGAGGCCTAGGAACAGTAATCAGGGTAGCGTGAAAGTATTATGAAAGCGTGAATTTTATAGATAGTAACATGGATGGGAAGTTGTTGAAGGCAGTGAAGAGTATGTATGAGGGTGCTAAGGCTGCAGTGCGTGTGGATGGCAAACTGAGTGAATCTTTCCATTTGAAGGCTGGATTGAAACAAGGATGTGTCATGTCTCCATGGTTGTTCAATCGTATATGGATGGCGTTATAAAAGAGATACAAGGTCGGGCAGTGGATGTTGGAGTGGCCCTAGTGAGAGAGGGCAGTGTTTGGAAACTCCCTGTACTGTTGTTTGCAGATGATACTGTGTTGTTGAGTGAAGACGAAGGGGAGCTGCAAGGCTTGGTAGATGAGTTTGGGAGAGTGTGTAAGAAACGGAATCTAAAGGTGAATGTGGGGAAGAGTAAAGTGATGGTCTTCGAGAGAAGTGAAGCCAGTGAGTGTACAGTGAGATTGGATGGGAAGGATATGGAGAATGTGAGTGAATTTAAGTACTTGGGCAGTGTGATGAGTAAGGATGGTAGTCTGGAGGGTGAAGTGCTCGAAAGGGTACAGCAGGGAAGGAAGGTTGCTGGTTCGTTGAAAGCAGTGATAAGAAACAGGGAGGTGAGCATGGAAGTGAAAAAGTTGTTACATGACAGTATTGTGATACCAACTCTGACATATGGAAGTGAAGCTTGGACCCTGTTGGAAGGACAGAAGTCAAGAGTGAGAGCAGTGGAAATGAGTTATTTGAGAGGAGCATGTGGAGTCACATGGAGAGACAGACTAACAAATGAGGAAGTGAAGGAGCATTGTGATGTGGTTGAGGACGTGATGGGAAGCGTTAGGAGAAACACGTTAAGGTGGTTTGGGCATGTGGAGAGGATGGAGAGTGAAAGATTGACGAGGAGAGTGTATGTGAGTGAGGTGGAGGGGGCGAGAGGGAGGGGGAGGCCGAGGATGAGATGGAGGGATGGAGTGGAGAGGTATATGAGAGAGGGGGGTGTGAGTTGGGAGCGTGGTAGTGAAATGGCAGGGGACAGAGTGACATGGAGGCGATTTGTTTGTGGCCACCCCGTTCGGGATTGAGGTGACTGGCAATAGATAGATAGATAGAACATACCTTGCGGGCCACTCGATCTCACAATCAACTTCCCAGAGGAATTTAGACCAAACACATAAGAAAAATTGAATTAACTATATTACTATCCTTAATATACATAAAATAAAATTAACCTTCGAACAAGAAAAAGTAACTAGAACGCAGAAATACTTCAGTCTCTGATCCCACCAGATTAACTGAGAGAATTAAAGCTCTCTTTTCCACAGATTATAAATCAAACTCTCTCACATATCACGATACAAAACTAATTATTCGAGAGAATACCACCACTGAAGTACCTTGGGCTTTACACTCAACAAGATGTTGATTATACTGCACACAGAAGAATTACTCGCCCGATACATAAAATACATACATTAAGAATACACTCTACTCGTCCTCTTAACCCAACACGAGGTACACCAGTGAAAAAGAAAATTACAAACTCAGGCGTAACTTGCATAAACCACGGTCTCAAAAGGACTCTTAGTATTTCCTAGGCTTACAACTTGTTCCAAGGTTTACTCTAAAATTTAGTATAATCACCCCTATTTTCCATGGGTTTACACAATATGACATATCTATGTAAATGATTGGTTGCACAAGAATGATTCACTATATAATATCACAGCGCTTGCAATACCCTGCATGTTAGAGAAAAACAACACTACAAACTCGCTCGCTTTTAACCAGAATATTACACTTTAGGAGAAAAGGCTTTACCAAGTGGACCATACGACTACATATCGACAACTATGCATAAGAAATGAACTAAGTGGAACTGTGTAAGGGCTTTGGCAATTAGGACTACGAGACTTTTCGCAGACGGCAACCCGACCTCACGACGCCACACCAATCCTGTGTACATCCATCTGATATGAGGCACCAGCTCGAAGTCACATAAAAGTATTGGGGAATATTATCAGACAACTTACTTTATATATGTAGATAGAATGAAAACAAATTATTGAGACGTATGGGGGGAAATACAATGAATTTACTCTAGACCATACCTGTGGACATCCGTCTGATATGAGGCACCAGCTCGAAGTGAAGGCTTGTGGCAAGGACGCTTCGGGAATCCCGCGATGTTTTCACAAACGGTTCTGGCTTCGACTTATTACTCTACTGTTAACTTACTGGCTTCGACTTATTACTCTACTGTTAACTTATTATACAATCAACAAGGAACTTGCAACAAGGAATTTTCTCTCTCCTCTGCTTAGACAAAATGACTTATGATGATTTAAATTTTGTGGCAATAACATGGGTCTAACAGTTTAAACGATGCCCAAACTCATGCATTCACATAATTATTTCCAGGCGTCGCCTTTGTCTGGTCTACGTGATCTAGCGACAGTGTAAAATAAATTAATTTTGCGGCTATCAATGACTACAGTCAAAAATCAGACTTTACCTAAGCTCATAGATGTTATTATTTAGTACAACAAGATGATAAACACAAACTCAACTACAAAATTCTGAATTCTAAGTGCAGATACAACTTATCGCGAATTTTAACCTCGAATTAACTTTCTTCGCCTCTTTATCAAAAACAGACATGAATTTGCTCATCCAACTCGCTCCACACGGTCTTACATGTTAATAATATTACTCTCCCACTACACTTTAACTAAGTTCATGCCCAAAACATGAATTACAAGGCCACTTCCCATACATTGCATCAATTTAAACAGGGTCCAGAACTACACTTACACCATACATAAACTAACGTAAATTACACTTATATTACACTTGCATTATACTTATACTAACTTATATTACACTTATATTACTTATATTATACTTATATTACATACAAAATTACAGCACTACATATGGATCATCTCAATACTTCCAGCTTATGATAAATTAGCAAATGTCAGGTACAACCAGTAGTTTTTAGTATTATTTTGTCATCATATATTTATAATTTTTTCTCTGCATTCCAGACCATCCGTGCCGTGTGAGGAGTATACAGTGATGATGAATGACCCTCATGACCAGACGGTTCAGGAACTGTTCAGTGCAGTTTTTTCTTACACCTTTTATGTGCCTAAATCAGAGGCGTAACAGGAAATGTGTTCATGTTTTCATGTTCATAAATTTCTCTTGAAAGTTTCGAAAATTTAACTTAATATTGATATTATACTTAGCTCTTTATTATTGGATGGATTCTGTTACTTACTTTCTTTGCTTCAGATTTGATTAAGTGTTCCTCAGTTGATGCATGTGGCAGTAATTGCTTCAGCTGCCTTTGTTAGGGGTGGTTACTGAGGAACCGAGCCGTGCCGATCACTTGAGTCAGCAGTTTTTCCGAGGCCTTAAAAACTTTTTCAGACTTTATCCCTCTTTGTCATGCAGATCAATTCCTTTTTATCCTGCAAAAAGCAGCACAAGATGACCTTTTCCATCAACGTCTTTCCCTGTAATTATAGCAAAAATATTGAGTTTCTTTCCCATTTGACGTAGTTCTACTCACATAAATACAATACATGTTTTCTAGTAATTTTTTCATCTTTTCAGATCCATTTTGAAATTCTAATGCCAAAACTTTCAAGTGCTGTCCCTCACCCCCCCACCCTCCCCTTCCCAATAAGTGTTGAGGCGTCCATTGCCTTCTGTGGGTTTCTAAGCTTCTTTGTGCTAAGCAAGAGTTTAAAAAATGGATTTGCTTCCTAAGCAGTCCTTATTTTCGATACTTCAACCAAGCAATTTCAATGATGACCTGTAGGTCATGTGTGAGTGTATTGTAAAGTTAGATGTGCAGTTCCATTCATTATTGTTCCTCATGTAAATGTGTCAGTGGTGTGGTTTATTTAAGGAAACACAGCCATGCACATTTTCAGTCATTGTCATTGGAACACCCATTGTTTATAAGCACATTCTCAGATGCTTAAATAAGTTAAAGCTGCATTTAATAGATTAAGTATTGTTGTTGCTTAGAATTTCAGCTTCCTTTTATTAATTGTTTGTATAATGTATTTCTCTTACTTGTATTCACAAAGCAGATGTTTGTTACACACATTTTCAAAACTAATTAATTATTTGACAAGCAAAACTTATCAGTTATTAATGCAAAGGTTCTTGATTTGCTTATCTAGCTACTCCAGTCCATTTGGAGTTCTTCCTAAATATCATTGGCTTTACCTGCCAAACTCATCCTCAAGTTCCACCAAAAAACAAAGTAGACAGGATTTTCTGTAGTAAATCCAGCCAGTGGTGAATGTAGGTTACTCAAATCAACTTTTGCACTTAATTATAAGCCAGATGGCAAATGGGCTTATAAGGCTTCTCCAGAGATACTAAATTTTACAATTCCTTGAGGGTGGTAGGGAGACTCATATTTTTCAGATCACATAAGAATACAGTATAATCACTGCCATTTTCAGTTAAGTTACGAGTCTTACTTTAACACAACATATGTATAGCTTGTGTACTTGAAATGCATGTGAAATTGCCAGAAATTATTGATAACAGTAGAGCGAATGAGACACACATAGATATTTCTTTGGATCTTCATGATTTAGAAATAGTAATTGAGAAGGTAAGACACTAGTGAGAGTAACTGAATTAGCTAAAGAGCACTTGGGACAGAATGTACGATATGACATGAACCATCTCCAGATCCATTTTTATACTACTGTACTGTACTTCCAAGCATGCTTTATTGTACTAGTTCTTTTTTTCATACTTTACACAGTGTTTTACTAAGCCAGCATCATTCTCTAATTATGACAACTGAGTGTCTTGATTACACAGTGAGACCAAGATTAACTCCTGTTGTTCCTCCATATTTGTGGGTTTGTGGGTTGTTGATTTGCAGGTTAATAAACCAGCTCAAAATATGTTGTTACATCTTTCAAAAATACACTTCAGGCAAGTAGATTTTAATGTCTGATGCTATTTTTGGGCACTGCAAATATTTAAATTGTGACTGCAGAGTTATTTTGGGTGGCACCCAGGTATTAGTGGATTTTTGTTGTTTTTGGGTCTGCAAATATGAAGGGATGACTGTACACTTATATTTAGGTCATAACAATTTCTTCATGTCATCCACATGTATTGTACAAATGCAGGATAGTGTTTACCTCATGAGAGAATGCTTGTTACTCTGATGTACTTCAGGTGTTTCATAGTCACATGGCATTAGACCATTTGTTTGCTGCTTTTATTTTTAGCATACTGAGAGAAATCTCGTAGCCATAAACATGGTGATTCATTAAATTGTTTACACTTAAACAGTTTGGAAGGATTCAGGAAACAGTATAGGTTTGCTTTCAGATATGTAAATATCTTTGGGTACAGTACCAAGCAGTGGCTGTAGGAAGCATCTAACAACAGTACTTACATTACATAAAAGGTTTACAGTTGGAGGTACAGTAATCCCTCAGTTATCCGGATGCTCCATATCTTGACATGCTCTGTATCCAAACGTTAGGCCTTGGCTGTTATGTCAATATCCAAAATCTTTGTCTGTGTCTGAACATAAGATTTCTGACATGGCTAGTTGGCAGCCTACAAATTTAAAAAATCAGTTGGGTGGCCAGCCGGCCTCTCTGGCCGCATGCTGGTAATAAACCCTAACCCACCAGCTGAGTAAAAATGGCCACCTGCCTCGTGACTGAACGGTCAAAATCATCCAGCCGGCCACTTGAGCCGCGTGCTGATCGTAGAACTTAACCCACCAGCTGATCAAAAATGGCCATCTCCCTACCGAATGGTCAAAGTCGTCCAGCCTGCCTTTCAAGCAACGTGCCGGTAATAGAACCTAACCCACCAGCTGAGCAAAAATGGCCCTCTGCCTCCTTACTGAATGGTCCAAGTCACCTGGCTGACAAGTAGAGTCACGGCAATGCTGTGTTCAGTGGCAGGTACTGCATGCCCCCGTTCATCATCCAGCTCCAGCGGTGAGAGGAGGGAGAATTTTCCAACATTTGTTAAGTGATTACATTAGCCACTAGACCACACGGGATTACTGTACACCAGTTGCTGTACAGTAAAGGCTAGTGGGTTACAATGCCTGTCTACCATTCACTGGTTGGTAAGTACAGTACAGTACAGTACTGTAGCTATTAAAGTTCTTTTTGCAACATTTGTCTCCTTAATTTTTTTTTTTAAATTTTTGTTGTTTATGCATTGTTGTTTTCTTAGTGTCTAGCACTATATCAGATATTCTCATGTGTGTTTTGATGTCTAAATAACTGAAAGACCGAAGAACACTGCCAAAATCAGGAGGGGTACTTTACATATTGGTAGGGTCTGAATGATGTGGGTATTGTTCCGTATCCGAACATACCAATGACTCTATTACACTGGATAATAGAGGGATCACTGTACAAAATTTAGCTCCATGTAGGTATTTAAAATTTGTTGAATCACCCTGTTTTTGCTGCTGTGTTACTGCAGATGTTAGGCATTTTGACAGCTGGTTGGCAAGTATAGCTCCATATTATTTTTATTTTAGCAATAGATAGCTATTTGTACAATGTACTGTTTAAAAACTGGATGCACAGTAGATTTTTACACAACTGATTATATGATATTCATAAAAATAAGAGAAAAGCTAGATATTTAGCAAGATATGGCATAGTATGTGAGAAGTCAGTTTTGAATGTAATTACCAAAATTCATGGTGATTGAAATCCTTGACTACATAGCCATAAGCCAGAAATGCCACCAGTCCTTGACTACATAGTCATAAGCCAGAAATGCCTCCAGAATATAGTGTTATTGTGATAGTATGGGGTTACTGTGATTATATTTTTTGTATGTATGCATTACTGTATTACTCTGCTGAAATAATAATCCATTTTCTTTGCTCAGTTTGAGAAGAAAAATGCATCTGTAGCTTGAGAAACAAAAATGAAAATCATAAAATAGTGACAGGCCTTGTCATAATGTATCTTGAGGTGTGGCAGGCCAGGATTAGACTGTCAGTATATGGTAAAAATAGGGGGGTGGGGGTGAACTATAACATCTCTTGCATGCCCAAAAAATAACCATAGGTACCCCATAGTTTCTCAGTAACTGAATAATATCTTTTATTCTTAAGACTGCAGGTGAACTCTTGGAGCCGTATTCTCATTGGCTTTCTTGTACCTTTTCCTTAAAAAAAAAAAAAAAAAATTAATAAATAAATAAAAAATAGTTTTACGCCTGGTATCCCCGAAGGGCTAAGGCGTTGCTCCTGAATAGAGGACTTTTGGATTGGAGCGTGTAGCATTTTATGACTGGATGCCCTTCCTGATGTCTACCAATGACTCTTGGGTGGATTCGATCCTCCGACCCTACGGTCAGAGCGGAGTGCAGCTGTTAATTTTGTTTATAACACTGAGTGACAAACCAAATGGTTTCTTGTACATCAGGAAACCATTTACTATGCTGGGTGGTAACCATATAACCAGATTATGGCACCTGGTGGTTAAGTGGGTAAATAAGGCATTCCAATCGGATTGAGCCAGTGCAGGTTTATATCCAAGGGGTGGTTGGGGTTTATTGCTCATGTACTGTCACTGAGGGATGAGTGAGGCTGGTCACTCTCATCTTCAATGTCAGGATCAACATGCCTAGCCCCGGGCTCCTATGTTCCTCATGGGGCAACATAGGACTAGATGATGAATGGGAGGGAAAAAAAAATAATAATAATTGCCTCTGGCATTTTTTGTCTTTTTAATACTGACATGGATTCCATTATTAAGCTGCTGAAGAAATATTCACAAGCCATATGCAGAAATAAATGGTAAGGAAGAAGTATTAGAGAACCTCCTGAACTGACAAGAATATGGCTCCAAGTCAAAGCTGTAATAAATCAGCCAGATTGCAGTAGCATTTTATTAGAGTAACATGTAACATTATCCATACTTATAACATAACTTTTTGTAATCCCATCTTTATTTTCTCGCTATCTTCAGCCATTTATCTCTTCAACCTAATGATGGTCTGTATTTTATTCTTACTACCACAAGACATTTATTTAGCTTATAGACAGTACCTGGAAGGATTATGTTAGGTAATTATAGATCCCCTTGACCTTTCAGAAGTTTTGCATAAGCTAACAAAAACCATCAGGTGGTAGCAAAAAAAAATAGAAAAAAAATCTTAGGGAAAGGATGAAAGATGTGTTTGTTTACTGTTGCAAGTACAGCACAGGTATGTCTTATTTTGCAGCTGTACAGTGCCTGTATACTTCTTAGCCATTTCTCACATGTACTGTATATTGTAGACTTGTTTTAACAGGATGAGTTTATGATTCAGGAATTTAGAATTATATCACTTTCTTAATACTGTACTTTGTGCACATGTAATGCAGGTATAGGTACTTTGTCTCATTGTAGGTGTTTCTCAGAAGTTAGAGTAATATCGCTCTCTTGATACTTCTTATACGTGTAATGAACGTTAAGGTACTTTCAGTTTCAGTATAGGAATTTCTCACTTGAAGATGTTATGTATTAAGTTACTGAAGGATAAACAGTACACTTATGGTCACTTAGGAGTTACTCATGGTTCACCACAAAATTTTTTTTTTCTTTTCCCCCACCCATAATCCAAAAGCATACACAAAACTTGACATGGTTTTATTAAAGAAGAAAAAAGTACATATACAGTATAATGGTCTTTAAGTGAGGAATGCCCTATTTTTATTCATTTAAATTGTTTATTTCTTCATTGTTTATATTTGTCTTATTGCTTTGTAATTACCATAGAATTACATTTGTGGTACTTTGGTTATTCCAGTTTATCCTATGTTTTGGTCACGACTTACTTTTAATAACGTTATTTTGCCTTGTTTTTGTACTGGATCTTTCTGGGTACTGTATTCTTGCTGCAGGAAGTTAATTAGCTGTAATGTCTTAAATTTATATGAAAAAAGCTAGTTGTTTTATGTTGAGTGTTGCATGCTATAAAAAAAAAAAAAAATGCTAAGTCCCATAGATGAAATACTTTTCTCTTTGTATTTTTATGTGGGCAGTTAACAAATATATACA
>JAGKTI010021518.1:0-13272 GCA_018397915.1 Birgus latro | reverse complement strand
TCCCCCCACACTCGGCAATTCACCTGTTAGCAGTGACCTGGGCAGTAAAGACACGTTGCGGCACAGTCTCTCCAATGACGAAATTCATGGTGTAAGTGATTCCTGAGGTGGAGGACAAAGAAATAAAGAAGCTAGAGTAAGAAACACACAGAAGTGATGAGGTGGTAATGTCGTAAAGGAAGGTGCCATATGTGGATGTGTTTGGTGACTGAACAATGCTTATATTGCCTATATAATTGTGTGAAAACCAATATAGTCTTGTACTACACATAAATTCGTACCAAATAAGTAAATAAATACGTAATTTAAAGTGTCTTGAATTAGTTAACCCTCCCATAGTTCGTTTTCTTTGAAGCCAGATACCCTGAGAGAGAATAAAAGGTAAGGCTGACTGTCACCTGTAGCAACATTTATAAGCTCAGGAGGGCGATTTCTCTATGAATTTACGGTGTTTCTCACCAAAAGCGGAGGTTTGAGCAAAACAAAAACAAAAATCCGAAATTGCTTGAGACTGGGAGTATCGGGGGTAGGAAATCGGTCGGGACGTGACGGGTTAAGACCCGTAGTTGACTATTGTAAAGTAAACTCCGTCACTATACCAAGTTGATTCCCATTACCAGTCCTAAAAGACTTACTGGAATCACTTGGCAAGAATAACATTGTTTTTACTTCCCTTGACTGACAAATAGAAATGGAAGAATCGCCTTGCCCAATAACTGCATTCATTACTCCCTCTGGCCACTATCATTTTAAAAGGCATCCCTTTGGTCTTAGTTATGCATCATCATTATTCATAAGGCTTATCCATTTTGCATTCAGTGGTATGATTGGCCATTATCTTTTTGCTTATTAAGATGACACCACTGTGGTGAATAAATCAGTCCCTGAACATTCTGCCAAATTACAGCAAATTTTTTATGTCCTCCAAATGGCATTCCTAATAAATATTCTCAGTAAATGCAACTTCCTTCATAAGAAAATTTAATTTTTCGGACATGTGGACGATGCTGAAGGAATTCATACCTCAGATGAGAAAGTTAAAGCAGTTGCTAACTTCCCAAAACCAACTAGTGCTGATGATGTAAGGAGTTTCTTTGAACTGAGTGGCTACTATTGGCGATTTATTCAAGGTCATGTAAAAATCGCCGCCCCTCTTACTAAATTACTTAAGAAAAATTAACCTATTGTTTGGACTAATAACCCGTCTCATGCACTTGAAACAAAGAAGACAACACTTTTTAATACCACAGTCTTGGCATTCCCTGATTATGAGAAGCCTTTTCTTGGAGGATATATGGTGCTCGTGGCACGTAAACAAACCCGTGAGAAAGCTCTCCTGATTTTGACGTAATTCTGAAGGATCTACCAAGCTTCCACCCGCCAACCTTGACAAAGAGCTATAGTAAGACCTATTCTTTGATATAGGGTCACCTAAGATGAGAATTTTTGGATTTTGTCAGTATTTCTGATATAAAAACTCATACACCTAGCCAGTCCCCTCCGGCTAGAAGTTCATGGCTGTCATTCTGCCCGAGCATACGCACCGACTCCATTCCATTGGTGCAGCTGTTGCCAGCGTTGTGAATGCTACCATATTAGGGCAATACGGAATACTCTGGACCTGCCACCCCAGCTGATCTTGAGGCCGACCTAGCACTCAGCGATGACGACGTCTCGTCTGAGGAAGCTTAGCCCCCACTTGACCTTCAAACACACCTGGGTTCCACATTTACTGCAGTCATAGCGACTGCTGTCTCAGCCTGTAGCCCCCCAACATGTCACCCAGGGCTCCACCTCCATCAAACACCCCATGAAACACGCTTCAGATATCAACAGTGAGCCATCGTCTCCTGCTGCAAAAACATCCAAGCGCAATGAAACTTCTTCTCAGAGCAGGATTCCTGATCACATCCTCCCTCAGCTCATTCCTCAGAAGACACCTTCCGAGCCTGCATCATTCCTCCAGCAGTTGCTCCCTGGGCTGAGTACGTCAAACTCCTCTTCAAAGAGTACTTGACTGTCGATATGAAGTTCATTAGCTATCTGAGGTCATCAAGACGTTCCGTCTCGATCAGGAGCTAGCTGAGGTCAAGATATCTGCTATCACCTCCCACCTCGTCTATATCTCAAGATGTTGTAAGGACATCATAGATAGTGTCACGAGTGGTGACTTCCTGTCCTTGTTCCTGGATGTTCAGGACTCAGTTGACAGGCCCTGTAAGTTCCCTGCCTACCTTATCACACACTACTCTGTCGACGTTGACCCTTCCTTGGCTAGAGAACTCCCTGGCATCTACACTGCTTGTCGTTTCCATCAAAATATGACTCCCATCAACTGCCTTGTTGTTCTCCAGACCCTCCTCCACCAGTTGTCAACTTCAGTTTCCTCCCTTGTTTCCCATCCTGTGAGCTACACAGAATGAAGGACGAATAGCCGTGGTGCTTCAAATGCTGGCGAATCGGACTTATATCATACTACTTCTCTGCCTCATAGAAGTGTATGTGTTGTGCTGCCGACCAAGCCTCCCAGCCTTGCCAGTATTGCACTCTTTAACCATCCACCACTGCTGCTACTACTTCTTTGGAAACGCTCCCTTTACCTGCACCGGACACCTTGCAGTGGAGATGTTCTCGTTGTTATAAGCCAGGAGTCAATGTGTGGCATGGTTGTTCCAAATGCTCGAGCCCTGCCACGACTCCTAGAGCCATGCTACCAGGCAGACCATCACCACCACTGCCACTGCCACCGCCACTGGACATTCCTACCTCACCTACCCCTTCCTCCACTCCCGATTCTGCATGAGTACTTGCCCTCCGTGAAGCTGTTGCCTCTCTGATGTCCCGGTGCACAGTGTTTACAGCATGCTTTGATGCCACTGAGGCACACATCGATGGCCTGGTCAGTCAGCACACCAGCACAGAAAGCACACTTGCTTCTGATGTTGAGTCTCATTAAGTTATCATCACTACTGTCACTGCCGGCACAGAGAAACTGGATGCTATCACCTCTCATCTTGAGAGGATCAGTGATCTATCAACAAAGGACCTTTCACGTACACCACAAAGCAGTGTTCGTGCTACCTCCTCATCCCTGCCTGACTCCCAAAAACCTAAATATAAAATCACTAACCGATTGCTGCTTCAAGTTATTTTTTTGGAATGCCTGTGGAGTCAGAAGTACTTGCTGCACTCAAGAGCTATGTATGTCGCCATCACCCGCATGTTATATTCATTCAAGAAGCTTTTGTTGGTCGTCCCTTACCAGGGGAAGAGGCTCTCTCATTTACTGGTTACATTTCGAATGTTCACTTTGCTACGAATGGTCTCAATAGTTACATTCATTCCTCTATACCACATGAACTTCTCTGCTACTTTGTAAATGACGATATGACCCTTCAGCTTTTTAAGGTCACAGTGACTGATGGCAGGATCTGCTCATGTAATGTCTATTCTGCCAATAGACGAATTAATTTCCCTGCCCTACCTACTTGTACAATTTGGGGCATGATCTACATGGGTGACTTTAATGCCCGACATCCTGCTCTTGGGGACCTTTCTCCTACTCGAAATCGCAATGGGCTTCCTCTCCTGAATACATCCACTGCTACCAACTCACTTGCTGGGACACTGGTGGTGCTACGTACACTCGTGGAGGCTCTCTTGATCACATCATAACATGTGGGCTAGTGCCGTCCCATGTCAGGTGCTCCTCCATCCCTACCCTATTCTCAGACCACATTGCCCTCAGCCTTCACTATTCCCTCCCTGCTGGACCTTCCCCTCCTCACACTCGTACCTGCATTACCATTTCTCCTAAGTACTGTCTTAAGTACATCTCATACATGTCCAGCCTTCTCCCCATATTTAATTTACAGTCACCTGATAACTTATATTGTTCCCTGGTAAACTTCACACATGAATTTCACAGCCACTACGTTACAAGACCACACATTAAAAGTCGCCCTGAAGCTCGTACCTGGACAATTGTTCAGTGCATCCACCAAGCAGAAAGGAAGATGGTGGAAGATGGTCTCTTTTTCCAGAGACAACCAACACCTGACTGTCTCCACCAATACCAGGAATCAAGCGACAATCTAATTACCCTCCAGCAATGCATCCATACTGAATCCTGGTGGAAGTTCACATATAGCATCAACCATCAGACGAGCGTTGGATCCATTGGCGTCTAATAAAAAAGATTGTCAGGAAAAAAACCTCCAGTACTCTCCACCACAGTCCAGCCGAGTACACACAAGATCATATTACTACATACTAACAATCACAAGCATGCAACCTTCCCACACATATTCAAGATGCACCCTGCTCCTAGCAAAATTTCTGTACTCTCCATCTGATGGCTGCGTTACTGAAGGCAGATGAAAGTGATGTGCTGATAGCTGAGGACGAACTGCAATGTGCTGTCAACAGCACCCAGTGATGACATCACTTACCCTATCCTTTGCTTACTACTAAAAGTCCCAGGCAGCCTCCTGTTGCAGCTCCACAATCTTTGTTTCCGTAAGGAATATGTGCCTAATGCCAGGACCTCGAGCACGGTTGTGCCCATTCCCAAACCTGGTATTGATAAATTATTTTCCTCACTTCCTGCCTCGGCAAGGTGTTCAAATGCATTTTCCTTACCCATCTCATGTTTCAACTGGAGGACAAACTCTCACCCAGAATGTGTGGCTTTCTGCCACAAAGATGTACTTACCACTGTCTAATGGAACTCTATACCCTCCTCTGCCCCACCAGTGTTGTGGCTGTCATTGATCTTAACCCCTAAAGACCACAAATTTTTCAGAGCACCTATCCCCAGAACAGAAATTAGGGTCCGATTTTTCGACTTTCTTGGATTGTAATTTTTTTCTTACAGATTTGAGGAGCTTGAATTTAACCCCTTGGGGGTAGGGGGGTTTCGAGAATACTCCCCCAGTATCCCTGATTGTCGCATGAGGTGACTAAAAGGGTTGGTGGTGGGTTAGTGCCCCACCTCGTAAAACGAACTAACTAAACAAGCGAACAAAGCGCCGTGGACCAGGTCGGACCATACGTTGACGACCAAGGAACGAACAAAGGACATTCTAAGGATGGGAACGTGGAATGTGAGGGAAGTGAATGATGAAGTGAAAGAGAGAGAGATTGTTCAGGTACTTGAGGATGCAAGAGTGGATGTATGTGGATTGACTGAAACTAAATGAAAAGGTGAAAGGGTGAGAGAATGGGAGTATGGTTTATGAATATGTGCTAAGTTAATAATGATGAGAGGGCAAGAGAGGGAATATGTCTGATGATAAGAAAGAACTGGAATGAGAATATAAGAGACTATGGAACAGTGGTTGCAAGGATTGTATGCGTGAGGATGAAAGTAGGAAAACAAGCTTTGGGAATTGTAAGCGCCAACAGAGGACCGAGTAGCAAGAGTGAAAGATGAGTTTTGGGCGAGTGTAGAAGTATGTATGGACAAGTTTGAGAGAAGAAAGAGAGTGTTTTTTTTATTAAGGACATGAATGGTAAAGTTGGAAGTGTACGAGTGGACGGAGTGGTCGGTCAATGGGGTGTGCCAGCTGAAGTAGATGGGAATGGTAGTGCTTTG
The DNA here is from genome assembly GCA_018397915.1 of Birgus latro. Lineage (NCBI taxonomy): Eukaryota > Metazoa > Arthropoda > Malacostraca > Decapoda > Coenobitidae > Birgus > Birgus latro. Next base: position 7,676 of record JAGKTI010021518.1, on the reverse strand, counting down.
GTGGCATCTGTGCTAGTGAGGGGTTGGCAATAGCCAACACCTTCTTCCACCATAAGATTATCCACAGGTATCCATGAAGAGTCATGAGGAGGATTGACGGTGAAATTGTTGAACGAAAAGCAATGACAGATTACGTGTGTGTGGATGAGCGAATGAGAAGACAAGTGTTAGATGCAAGAGTATGGAGAGGGTGAGGGAATGGAATCTCGGACCATCACTTAGTGATGGCCAAGGTAAGGTTGCAAAGAAAATGGCCGAAGAGACGAAGGGGAAGACTGGAGGAAACACCTCCTGTGAAAAGAGTGGAGAAGTTGCAAGAAAGTGAAATATGGCAGACTATAAGAGCATAGTGGAAGAAAGATTGGGAAGGAATGAGTTAGAGCAGATGGATGGAGTGGAAGAAGTATGCAAGATATTCATGGAAGGATAGGCGCAGCATGCAAGGTGGTTTGTGGAGTGAGGAGGAGATGCAGGGGTGTGCAAGAGACAGCATGGTTGAATGATGAGGTGAAACGAGTTGTGGAACAAAAGAAGGCATATAGTGACTGGCTAGCGAGTATAGGTAGGAGAGAAGATGAGAGAGAGAAGAGAGAGGTATATGTGAGCAGGAGAAGGGAGGTGAAGAGATTGGTGAAGGGAAGTAAGAAGAGAGTGGATGAAGAGTTTGGTAGGATTCTGAGTGTGAAATGGAGGGAGATTAAGAAATTGTTTTGGGAGGTAAAGAAAGACAGTGTGAAAGGGGAAATAGTAGGGGAGTGAAAGATGGGAATAATAGAGTGCTGGTGGAGAAGAGAGAGAAAATGAGGAGATGGAAGAAGCACTTTGAGGATTTGCTGAATCTAGAGAGTGAGGGCAGTGCAAGTATAAGTGGCTGGGGAATGGCTGGGAGACGAAGAGATGAGAGGAGGGAGGAAGAGATCAGTAGGGCAGGAGCAGCTGAAACAGTGAAGAAGATCAAGATGGGAAAGGCCCCAGGAACTGATGGAGTGTATAGTGAAATGCTGAAGTATGGGGGTGAGATTGTTGTGGAGTGGATATGGAAGTTGTGTAGATTGGCTTGGGAAGAGGGAAGGGTTCCAGAGGACTGGAAATCAGGTATAATTGTTCCCTTATACAGAGGAAAAGGGGAGAGAGAAGTATGTGGTAACCATAGCGGTATTTGCCTTTTCAATGTGATTGGAAAAATATATGGTAGAATACTTATTGATAGGGTTAGGCACATAACAGAGGAGCTAGCTGGAGAAGAACAAGGGAGATTTAGGAAGGGAAAAGGGTGTGTAGACCAGATATTTGTTCGTAGATGTTTAATGGAGAAGTATCTAGAGAAGGGAAAGAAAGAGTATGCTGCCTTCATGGACTTGGAGAAAGCATATGATAGAGTAGATAGGCAAAGTATGTGAAAGGTATTAAGAATCTATGGAGTGGATGGGAAATTGTTGAATGCTGTGAAGTGTATGTACGAGGGAGCTAGGGCTACGGTGCGAGTAGATGGTTAGCTGAGTGAGTTCTTTAATCAAAATTGAGACTGAAACAGGGATGTGTGATGTCTCCATGGCTGTTTAATATATTCATGGATGGGGTTGTAATGGAGGTGCAAGGTAGGGCAGTGGATGTCGGGGGTGGCTCTAATGAATGAGGGTAAGATGTGGAAGATTCTTGTGTTGATGTTTGATGATGATACAGTACTGTTGTGTGAAGATGAATGGGAGTTGCAAGGTTTGATGAATGAATCTGGGACAGTGTGTAAGAAGAGGAATCTGAAAGTTAATGTAAACAAGAGTAAAGTTATGGTGTCTGAGAGGAATGAAGTCACAGAATGCACAGGGAGGTTGGATGGGGAGGATATGTGAGTGTATTCAAGTACGTGGGTAGTGTTATGAGTAAGGATGGAAGTTTGGGGGACGAAGTGCTTGAAAGGGTACAGCAGGGAAGGAAGGCTGTTGGTTCACTGAAAGCAGTGATGAGAAATAGGGAGGTGAGTATGGAAGTTAAGAAGTCACTGCATGATAGTATTGTGATCCCTACCCTGACGTATGGAAGCGAAGCTTGGACCTTGCTAGAGGGGAATGAGTTACCTTAGAGGAGCATGTGGAGTGACATGGAGGGACAAGTTGACAAATGAAGAAGTGAAAGAACGTTGTGGGGTGGATGTGGATGTGATTGAGGCCATTAAGAGAATTCATTGAGGTGGTTTGGACATGTGGAGAGAATGGGGAATGAAAGGCTGACCAAGCGGGTGTATGTAGGTGAAGTGGAGGGGGGGAGAGGGAGGAGGAGACCGAGGATGAGGTGGAGGGATGGAGTTGAGAGGTATATGAGGGAGGGAAGAGTGAGCTGGGGGGGGGGGCAGTCAAATGTTGTGTGACAGAGTGACCTGGAGGCGTTCTGTCTGCAGCCACCCTTTGCGGGAGTCAGGCTTCGGGCTATAAATAGATAGATAGTTAGAATTTGCACACCGGAAAATGTATATCTCAAGCTCATATGTCCAATAGTTACCGTACTAGCTACCATAAAAAAAAAAATAGTCTACCCTTGAATCTGCCAAAGAACATAACTGAACAATATAATATATATTCCTGGGCATAGAGGAAGGTGAAATAATGATAATGAAAGGAAAATAAAGTTTACAGTGATGAGCAGCAAGGGAAAACTCCACGTGCCTGGAAACAAAGGGAAAGGATGAAGGTGGAGGGAGTGTGGTGGTTGAAGGAGAGAGGAAGGGAGGTGATGGTGATGAGGAAGAGTGGAGGAAGGGAGGACGTATGCTCGCCACGCACACCAGCTGCAGTAATTAGGGGTATACGGGGGTATCGGTGGTTGGGAGGCCATAATGAGGAGAGAGCCCAGTGGGCCACAGGTAGATGGAGAGATGGAGGGGGAGGGGGTTACCCCCCCTCTCTAGAGGCCCAATCTGGCCATTCCCCAATATATACAGTAGTTTTCATTGGCTCAGTCGCATATACGTCATAAAAGAGGCGGTGCTACCTACCGTCAGCTTTTGGTAGGCTCTGTACCATTGACAGACATAGGATTTTATGCTACATTTCCCGAAACTGTCGTTCGGCTGACATAGATCTTTAGAGGTTAAAAGTGCCTTTGATGTTGAAGAGATATCATCCTCAATCAGCTGGTAGAGTTTGGTGTCCAAGGAAACCTCTTCAAAGTCAATTTTTATTTGCCAGAGTAACAAGAACATATATTGTACATATATATAAGAAACTATACTGGCCAGGTTTCTTGAGCCTATGGCTCTCTTACAAACCTAATAAGCTTTTTAAAAAAAACTTGGTTCATCTGTGTCCGACACTACAAATTATTAATTTATGAAACAAAGGTATATACAATGTATTTCTTAATTAATAATTAATTGTCTGTTTAAAGAAGCTAAGATTATTATTAGTTTTAAGGTGATAAGGTAGGCAGTTCCACATAACTGGTCCTGCACAGTATATATGACGTTTGCTGGTAAGTTTTGTAACTGTTGGGATAACAAGATTTATTTCACGGCCACCTGTTCCGTGATTGTGACTTACGTATTGGAACGTATTGCTATAGCAGTTCAATCCATTTAGAGCATTAAATGTAAAACGTATGCTAAAATATTTATGTATTTGATCAATGTACCCTAGAACACTAACCCTCAGTTCTAGTAACACTAACACTAACCCGGGGTGTCTTACACCCGAAATTGGGCAATAAAAAAAAGTTATCAAATGCAGTGCATTATTAATATAAATGTACAGTACATGAAGGGACTTTAGACTTTGTACTATGAATTACCATCACAAAGGAATGAAAATCATATAACTTGGGTATGTAAACGATAACCAGAACAAAAATAACTAAAAAATACAAATTTCATTGAATTTTTCACACACACACACACACACACACACACACACACACACACAAAATATATATAAAATTTGGCAGATCGCTTTGATAATCTTCCCATGTAATCCTGGGCCCTTTGGGCCACCTCTGAAGGGGTTGCCATTCACCAGCTGTTATGTCAACTGTAAGGAAGAGCATTGAAAAGAAGGGGTTCACACACCCAAACCAAGTCCTATAGCCTAAACCCATCAACACAGAACAACGGTATAACCACCCTCTACCACGACTGGCAGAAACCTGAAGCTACTGGGAAACTGGCTACCCCAGAAGCACGGGAACCCTACACAGTGGCAATGAGATCATGCTGTCAGGGGGAAAATGAAAAATGTATAACTATGAATGCTAGGAATACTAAGAATAACTATCGAGTCGATTATCACGAGAGAATCGACTCGTGAAATCAAGTAGCGATTTCACTTTTATGCTGGCTTACTTCGCCAATTCTCTAGAGTCGAGAATTATAAACTTTCTCAACAGTACACAGCAGAGACTAAACGCTCAAGAAGGCTGTATTACTGTACTGTTGGCCTCTGAGAAAGTTAGTTTCTCCCCTTAACATTCAAATAATAATAATAATAAACAGGATCTTGGCTAAGCCAAACTCCTAGCTGGCACAACGGATTTAAGAATTAATACCAAGAGCTGGCCTAAGTACCATTCGTGATTAATATAAGGAGTTGTGCTAACTCGGATTAGCAAAAGTGTACTAAATATGTGGGGAAATCAAACACGACTGTTACATTTAACAAAGCTCAAGAAGCGAACTGTAAATTTATTAATTACAAGAAAATAAATTTACGTTAAATGAATATGTTCAAAATCAAAGAAAGGGAAATGCACTCACTCATGCACTCAGACGAATAGCTAAATAATCAAAAACCTTAAGCCTAGAAAAAACAAAAGAAATACTAATCGGTTAGGATGAGACCGTCGCTAATACAGTCGATCACCAGGCTGGTGAGAGCTTCGGGAATTCACGGCGATACAGCCGAGATTACAGCCGAGACTTATGAGATCGCTAAGAAAAGAGACCCGCTCGAGCTTTACGCACAGCACAACCGCACTCTGAGACTGTCACTTGGACGACTGACGATGTTTGAGTGTCCAACGTAAGAGACGTGTGAAAGGGGCGTGGCCAAATAACGGCCGGGGAGGCAAGTGCAAAGAAATGACAATTCAGAAATTATCGCTCAGAGGAATGCTCTGTCTGTACATAAAGACAGTCACTCGCGAAAGAATGACGAAAGTTTTGACAACTTGATGCAAATATAAGTACAGAAGTGGACGGTTAAGAGATTGAGCGAAATTTCATGCATTTCAGAACTATTTGTCGCTCCCGCAAAATCAGTCAATGTCACGATTTACAGTACATAATTTCACGATGTAGAAAATTTGTGACACATGCCCATCGGGTGAAACACACCCGGGGTTAGTGCTCCAGGGTTAAAATATTCAGCTCATTAAATGCATTACTATAGTCGGTTCCAGGGAGTCTGACGGACTGATTTTGCCAGCTGAGCACAGGTGGATTTGGTAACACTGCTTGATGCTCTAGGGCGGTGATTGGTCGATTCCCGTCGTGTTTGAACGTGCACCAACTGATTTTGTATTCTAACCAAAACTCATTTATTTGTAAGATACCGGATTATAGATACAACATAAAGCAATGCTATCTTTAATGATAATTATATTCCTTTAGAATTATTAGAGATAAACCTAACGAAACTGATAAAACTAATTAAAGTCGCAACTGGACACATACGGACACAGCGACTGTGGCAGGAATTCATACGTTCATAGGAAGGTGGTCCCGAGGTCCTGTGAAGGCTCGAATGTTTTTCCCACCACTACTACACAGTGTCAGTCTACAATCTACACCATACCCTTCATTTCCTCATCTACTAATATACAACCTTAATCTAGATATGCTTAGCTTATCTTCTAATAATTATGATTTGTGTAAGCACACACACACACACACACACACACACACCTCACTGGGGCCAATACATGCTGTTCTCATTATATATAGTGTCCATACACATTTTCATTACCTTCATAGGTAACAGTAGCTTTAAAAATCTGCATTTGTTTGTACTCATAGTCAGATTCAGTAAAATTATGTCTTACATTAGAAAGTTTGGTGTTTGATTTACCTCAACAGTTTCATAAGTATCATACGAGACAGACATACAGACAGACAGACGGACACCCTATCCCTGGACACCAACCACCTCTCCTCAGGCATGATGTAGTTATGTCCCCTCGACAGAGAGGAGCGGCGAAAGTAATGGATTACATCACTGTAGAATGAACCGAATTTTTGTTAATGGTGGAAGAAAGGAAAGTACGAGAAAAACAAACCCCATGAGAAAATAATAGTTGAACTATGCTGCTATAATAAAACCGCGTGCAGTGTGAATGAAATCAAACATAATGAAATTAATTTAAACAGATCAGTCGCAGACTGTTGTCCATATGCGTCCAGTTGCGACTTTACTTAGTTTTGTTATCAGTTTCGTTCAGGTATATCTCTAATAATTTAAAAGGCACATATTTATCATTAAAGACATCATTGCTTTAATCTGTACCGTATAATCCGGTATCTTACAAATAAATGAGGGCCTTGGATGGAATACAAAGTAAATTCGGTGCACGTTCAAACACGACGAGAATTGACCAATCACCGCCCTAGAGCATCGCACAGTGTTACCAAATCCACCTGTCCTCAACAGGCAAAATCTGTGTGTCAGACTCCCTGAAACCGACTATAGTTGAATCATATTTTTTTAAAAATAAGAAATAAATCTTACTATACGTTTCTGCATTACAACCAAAGGATTGTTACAAGCTTGATTCACACTGCCCCACTCAACAGTACCATAAGATATGGATATACTGTACTAAGAAGTGGTACACACTTCGAAGTGCAGAGGAGGTAAGCATTTCTCTCTTTCTTTCTTTCTGGTGTATCAGGCTCCACTCCACCAACATGTAGTGCTCTGCAGAGATTGTATGTAGGGTAAGAAGTGCTTGTAAGTGTGATTGTTGTGTTGGGGTGGCTTTGGATGTGTGTGTAGTCTGTGAACCAAGTTTAATCGGCCTGCGTAAGCCGACTGGGTGCAAGCATACTTTACAGTATACGACACTGGTTCAACCACAGCACCCCTTACGTCCGCCAAAGCAGTACTTTTATCGGAAAAACGCTCCTAAAGTTTATCACCCTGACGGAGCACGAACCCTCGTTCTTCAGTGCACGAAAACGCACACTTTACCACTATACCACAGAGGCTTCACGTGTTTTATACCACATGTTTTGGCAAACTGACTGTTTACCCTCAGTTTATGTTCCCTCTATTTTAATTTATAGTCAGTGGTGACAGCCAAGATTATAGTCGTTAATTGTTTGCTTATACTGTGACCAGTTACTAACTGTTGTAAGGTTTCAACTTTAGTCGTTCTATAAAAGTGCATGTAGTGAGTCTTGGGTATGTTAATTACTAATTTATTTGCAATAATCCAGTTATTAAATATTTCAAGTTCATTATTTAATATACTAAACAGGTGTTGTACATTTTCATGAGACATTAAAATATTCGTATCATCAGCATACATAATATATTTTAATTTGTCACTAGCATTAACAAGATCATTAATATAAACTAAAAATAGCAAAAGGCCCAAGACTGACCCTTGAGGAACTCCTGCTGAGATATTTAAGCAACTGGAACATTCTTGGTTATAAACCAAGTTATTGGTTATTGGTTATTGTTTCCTGTTAC
>JAGKTI010021517.1:0-14645 GCA_018397915.1 Birgus latro | reverse complement strand
CTCTCTCTCTCTCTCTCTCTCTCTCTCCATATGTTACAGGGAGTTTATGTAACAAGTGATTTCATGAAATCCCTTGTGAATTCGTGAAATGAGTTTAAACTAGGATGGGTTAATTGAGGTTAGGTTAATTTAGGCTGCAATTAGGTTAGGCTGGTATAATCCAGGTTAGATAAATGCTTAAAATAACTTTGCATTCATCTAACTTAACCTAACCTAACCTAACCTAACCTAACCTAAACTTAACCTAGATTATCCTAGCATAGCCTAAGTGCAGCGTATATTAACCTAGATATTCCCAGCCTAACCTCGCCGCAGCCTAAACTAACCTTACCTCAATTAACCCATCCTAAGGATTTCGTGAAATCACTATTTACACAAATTCACCGAAACATATAATTATTTGAACGACGCCTTTCCAGTCAGAAAAGACATCAACCTCACCTTCACATTTGAACGACTGATATGCCTGTTTTGGTCACAATGACGATGTTCCAAGCCACTGCGACGACTGCCCTTTTGTTTGGACATCATACTCGTACACCAACGTATCATCACTTGTTAGGACATTTTTAAGTAAGTTTTCATCAGCATTCGAACAATCAAACAGTTCCTGACTGACTACGACACAGTTAGCTTTTTGTTCATTCGCCAGCAGACGCGGCACAAATTTTGCAGCAACACGATACATCTTCAGAGTCTCGATTGAAATCGTGTGGCACGAACTTTTACGGACCTTACTTCTTCGGGAACGTCACAGACAGTCAGGCGATGATTTTCACGGCTCACAGCACGCTCTTTTTTAACGTGATCGTCGTCACTAGACGTGGAAGGCCGTCCGGATTTGGAACCGTCTTCAGTGAATGTTCTTCCCGATTTAAACATTAACCTGCTGAAACATTTCAGAAATTTCCATGAATGTTTTTTTCCCAGTTTGATTCAGAAATTAAAGGAAACACGTTCCTCTTCTAGATCTTTCATCGTTCTTTACCATCATGCCAACTCCAGTTCCCACATGAAGAAGGAGTAAGGACCAACTACTGTATTTTAAGTTGTTTTTGTTCTCCATCTGGAACGTATGGGCCCGGATCTAACCTCTCTTTCTCTCTCTCTGTGCGGATGGCAGGTTGCTCTGGTTGGAAAACATGGCGAAAGACGTGCCGTTGCTCCAGTCCACGAATTAGTAATGATTCTGGAGGCTTTGGTGGGTGGGAGAAGGTCTTCTTGCTTTGCTGTCCTTATCTTCACCACCTAGAATTAGACATCACAGTCATGGTCTTTTGTAACAAGCAGACTAGAAGGACTAATAGGTATGTTGCCGAGTGCTTTCCTTTGAACTCTCTGTCTCTCGCTCTGTCTGTCTGTCTCTCTCTCTCTCTCTCTCTCACACACACACACACACACACACTCACTTTCTCTCCAGTCATTTGAGGCTAGACTGCGTAGTCGTTTGTCCGTGTTTGACCTTACGTGACCAATTTTCCGCAACCACTCACCCAGGATATACCCATATGAGCCACATACTGTTGGTCCGCCTTATCCCACACACCACCAGGCATCTGTTGGTCTGTTGTATGTTTACCACCAAACTTGTCAAACTGATCCCTGGATTACAGAAAACCATTTGGGGTTGCCATTCAGCGCAATCACTTAAAGGTAACATTGCATTACACGGGCGAATGACTGACGATACTACCAGCAGCAGACTCCAACTACAGTGCTACATAAACTGTTGATATCGCGCAAGAGAACATTAAAATGCAAAAGACAAGAGTATTCGGCAAAGAAGAAGTGTTAGTAAGTCTTATTCAGCTAACAAAGAGCAAGCCTTAAAGTTTTTGGACTGGAACTAGACAATCTACCTACCTATCTATCTATCTATTGCCAGTCGCCTTAATCCTGTAAGGGATGGCCACAAATAAATCGCCTCCATGTCGCCCTGTCTCCACCCATTTCACTGCCCTCACCCCAGCTCACAGTCCCCTCTCTGGGCCCCCCCCCCTTCCTCTCCACCCCTGCACTTCACTCACATACACTCTTCTCGTTAGTCTCTCGCTCTCCATCCTCTCCACATGGCCAAACCACCTAAGTGTATTTCTCCTAAAGCTTTCTATCGCATCCACATTCACACTACAACTCTCCTTCACTTCCTAATTTGTCAGTCTGTCTCTCATGTAACTCCGCATGCTCCTCTCAAAAATCTCATCTCCTCTGGTCTCACTCTTGACTTGTATTCTTCCAACAAGGTCCAAGATTTGCCTCAATATGTTAGAGCTTGTATCACAATAATACCAAGCGGCGACTTATTCAGTTCCATACTCACTTCCCTATTTCTTATCACTACTTCAAAGAACCAGCAACCTTTCTTCCCTGCTGTATCCCTTCAAGCACTTCATTGTCCAAACTTCCATCCTTATTCATCACACTACCCAAGTACTTAACTGTACTCAAATTTTCTACTTCCTCATCATTCAACCTCGCTGCACATTCAGTGACTTTCATTTCTCTCGAGGACCATAACTTTTCTCTTCCCTAAATTCACCTTTAGATTTATTTTCTAACACACTCTCCTAAACTCATTCAGTAAGTCTTGCAGTTCCCCCTTTTCTTCACTTAACAATACAGTATTATCTGCAAACAACAGTACAGGAAGTTTCCAAATGCTGCCCTCCCTCATTAGGGCCGCGCCAACATCCACTGCCCTACCTTGTATCTCTATTATAACCCCATCCATTCAGGGCCGGATTACCAGGTATGGGCAAAATGGCCACTGCTTACCAGGCTACGGCCTGTCACAGGCCATGCAGATTTCCAAATAAGGGCCATCACCCATCAGGACTTCAAAAAAGGCCATAACATGTCATGCCAAAATTTCACTGGAAATAACGGAAAAAAGAGATCTATAGGTTGTAGGCCAACCGTCTGCATTGCCTACCAGGCCACAGCAGGGTTAAGCCGGCCCAGCATCCTTATACAAACAGCCATGGAGACATAACACATCCCTATTTCAGTCCAACATTCAGACATAAAAATTCACCCGGTGCACCATCGACATACACTGCAGAATTATCACCCTCATACATACTCTTCACGGCATTCAGCAGCCTACCATTTACTCCATATCCTCTTAGTATATTCCTCATTCCTTACCTATCCACTCTATTATATGTTTTCTCCAGATCCATGAAGGCTGCATACAACTTCTTCCCCTTTCAAAAAACCTTTTTGACTAAGGACCTAAGGATGAATATCTGATCTACACAACCACTTCCCTTCCTAAAACTTCCCTGTTCTTCTGGTATAGGCATTAATATTGTCATAGCACAATATGTAACACTAGCACAGTACGTAACACTAGCACAATATATCATAAGCAGGTGTTTGGTGCATCAAGAAGAGAAACCCGCAACATCCCCTGGTCCTGGACTATGAAAAATTCCAATACACATGATGTACGTCAACACACGATTAGCTTGCTTGTCGGAAGCGTACTAGACGTTACACACACACACACACACACACACACACACACACACACATCAGGTAACCGGAAACCAGGCAGTAATATAATCAGGAGAGGTGGAGCGGAAGACCATGAAGGAATAGAGAAGGAGACGGAGGCAGAAGGAAATTAGGAGTCACTAGAGAAGGAGATGGAGTAGAGAAGAAGTAGGAGATTGAGGAGAGTAGGATTAGCTGCCACTGACAATCCTGGTCACGTCACTCTGTCCATCACACGAGCGATATTACTATGTCCCAATAAAACCCCTTAACCCCGAGTGTCACTACATCACCTCACTTACGATACAAGATAGACAGAAGGGGCAGTGAGACAGAGAAAAGACCTGCCTCGAAAATATACAATCTCCATGCTATTCAACGCCTGACGATTTAAATAAGCAACAGCAGTAGTCTACGGTCCCCTGCGATACCTGACATTGATGGAGATGGTCCTCTACATTATCCATATTATCGACACTGGTGGTACCTACCTACCTAGCTACCTACCTACCTCCCTATCTACCTATCGACACAGCAAGTAAATCCTCTGTTATTTCCCGAACTCTGTCAATAAGTATCCTACCATATATTTTTCCTATTACACTAAGAAGACAAATGCCCCAGTGATTACAACACACTTCTTTTTTCCCCTTTCCGTTTGTATGAATAATTATACCTGACTTCCAATTCTCTGGGACTCTACCTTCCTCCAAGGCCACTCTGCACATCTTCCATATCCATTCTAGTACTATCTCACCCCTACTCCATCAGTTCCTGGGGCTTTCTCCATTTTGATTTTCTTCGTTGCTTCCACTGCATTCCTCCTAATGATCTCTTCCTCCCTTCTCACCTCCCTCCTCCTCCCAGTCATTCCCCAGCCACCTATACTCCCATTACTTTCATTCTCTATGTTTAGCAGTTCCCTAAAGTGTTCTCCCCATCTGCTCACTTTTTCTCCCTTATCCACCATCGCTCTACCATTTTTATCTTTCACTCCTCTACTAAATTCTTTATCACCCTGCCTAACTCTCCATGCATTTCTTTCACCTGCTTTCTCTGAGTTCTGGAACTGCTGGTCCTTCATGAGTAGTCTTATCTGAGAGTTCTTAAAATTTACCAGCTTGCAGTTTCTCATCTGTTATAGAAGGGGAATTTTGAAAACAGACATTTAAATCAGTTTCTTTCTTTATTCAAATCATAAAGATGATTCTGCAGTTCCCTCCAGACCAGTGGAATATTTCTTTTTCCTTTGGTCCATTGTCTCAGGTTTTTAACAGAAAAACGGCAACCTGAATGAGGGATCCAAGGTTTGCCTTGATCACCCAGTTTCATTTCAAAATATGTGTGATGTGCTTTTCAGAGTCTGATATTTTGGGTTCGCTGTTTTGGTGCAGCAAAACATCCACAGATGTTACAAAAGATATCTAGGTCAAGCTTACACTTTCTTCACTTAGCTGCCACAATTACAACCTGTAAATGAGAAATAAATGAGCAGTACAGTAACATGAAGCGCGCAGAGCAAGTAAGCAGCCCACAATAGTTAATAAAATTAATACAAGTAAGTGGATATAATAAATATGTTTAATGTATATAAAATTTAACATAATCAAATATAATATAAAAATAACATAGAGTTAATAGAAATATAAATTGTAATGAACAAACACGAGTCATGCAAGTAAATCGTGTTTTCTTGATAAAATATAACATCCTATTTTGTGGCTAAACGTGGCGTGCTAGGTATAAACTGAAGCCATTTTTGGAATCAGCGACCTTTAATTACCTTAAAATAAGTGTTACTTGTTAGTCAGCAAAACTGATGCAGGGCTGTGTTGTTGTTGCTGTTGCTGCTGTTGTTGTCGTTAGTAGTAGTAGGAGTAGCAGCATACGATGTGATGAAGTACGCCACATCACTGGGAAAATGCTACAGGAAATATGCCATGGTGTCACCACAGATCCAGCTCTGCTACCTCTAAACAGCGAGCACTTCATCCACAGAACAGCTGATACATTAAATGACGTGCGAGTGGATGTCAGTGCTCGAGGTTTCTGGACACGTGGGCAGAAGGCTTTCTTTGACATAAGGATATTTGATTCTATGGCAGCATGTCATCGCGAACTGTCTCTCGAGGCTTCACACAAAAGGAATGAAAAAAAAAGATCAAGAAAGGATCCAACAGGTGGATCACGGTCGATTCACTCCCTTTGTGTTCATAACATTGGATGGCATGGGTCCAGAGGCTGGGAAGTTCTACTTAAGACTGGCAGAAGTTCTTTCTGAGAAGCAGCTTCAACCTCAGAGTTCTGTTACGGCGTGGATGAGACGTCGACTGTCATTTTCCCCAGTGAGGTCTGCACTCTTATGCCTCAGGGGCAAACGATCATCAGCCCTCAGGCCTGTCTCTCTACGTGGTTAGAAAGGTTGCAAGAGGATGGAAAAAAAAAGGCAGATTATAAGAGAGAAGTGGAGGAGTGACTGGGTAAATATGATTTGGTGTAGACGGGGGAGGTGGAGGGTGTGTGCAAGATATTCGCAGAAGAAATCTGTGTACTATGTGACGGGGTGTGTGGGATGGAGAGAAGACAGAAGAGGGTGCAAGGAACGTATGGTGGAATAAAAAAGTGAGACAAGCTGCTGCACAAAAGAAGCAGAGGCATGGAGCATGTTGAGAGACTAAAAAGTTTTATGTAAAAGAGGAAGAGAGAGGTGAAAAGATTAGTGAGAACGAGTAAGAAAAAAGTGGATGAGCAATTTGGAAGGAATTTGCTTGTAAAGTGGAGGGAATGTATGAAAATATTCTGGATGGAGGTAATGAGAGTACAGCAGTTGGATAAGATTTTCTTGTAGTCACGATGAACGGGGACTGCACCTTGCACTTTTTTTTTTAATGTGTCCTCCTACATACTATACACCTCCACATGTCACTTGGACATATACTGTTTTTTTTTGGGCTGTTTCTAGTTCATTCGGATGTAGATAACAAGAATCTAAATAATGCTGCTCTGTAAGCCATGGGCAATATATTTTTTATTAAGCCGTACTCAAAATGGCTGATACTGCCGTCGCAGTATATGGTAAACAGCCCCCTTTCGTGAGATAAAAGGCATTGCAAGTCTTCTGCCATCAAATATCTTTTATCTCTAAACACATTTGACTGTGGATGCTTTAGATTTGTGAATTTAAAAAAAATAAACAAGAACAACAAGAAGCGGTGCCAAGGTACAGCAAATCCGTCCCCGGCAGTCATTTTAGTGCTGACGTCTAAACACAACAGGATATCTAGACGAAGATGTCACTTATCAAATCTGGAGTAAATCGGGTGAAAATTGACGATTTTATGCCCATTTGACATTTTAAGCCCGACCCACCTGACATTGACCCCCCTACGTTAACTGGGGGAATGACCTCCCTGTTGTAATGAGGCGTGTTATAGGATGCAGATTTGAGAGATGCACATTTAGGTTTGACGAACTTGAAAGGAGTTATGGTGAAAAAAAAAACTTTTTTTGTTTTACATTTTTTGGAGGTGAAAAGGGTGCGAAAGGGAGAGTCTGGGAAGGAAGAGCGAGTAAAAGCAGAGGATGGAAGGATGTTAACTGAGATGGATGCAGTAAGGAAGAGATAGGCGGAGTATTTTGAAAGACTGTTAAATGTAGAGGAGGAAAGGGAGGCTGAGATTGTGGCAGATGTAAGGGTGCAAGGAATAAATGTGTTGGGAGAGTTGAATGAATCTTTGATCACGTAGGAAGGAAGTGCAAGAGGGAGTAAAGCAGATGAAAACAAGGATAGCTACAGGTATGGATGGGTGTGCTGTGGAATGCCTGAAAGATGGTGGAGCGACTATTGTTGACTGGTTAGTAAGATTGTTGAATGTGAGCTTTGTGCAAGGATTGGTGCCAGTTGACTGGGCAAGTGCTTGTGTGGTTTCATTGTATAAAGGTAAGGGTGACTAGTATGAATGTACTAGCTTTAGAGGTATAAGTCTGTTGAGTGTTGTAGGGAAGGTTTATGGTAGAGTGTTAGTTTAGAGAGTTAGAGAGGGTACAGAGGGAGTGACTGGTGATGAGCAGTGTGGCTTTAAGAGAGGGAGGGGATGTGTGAATCAGGTGTTTGCTGTGAGACAGGTGTGTGAAAAAAATTTAGCGAAAAGGTAAGGATGTGTTTTGGGCGTTCATGGATTTAGAGAAAGCATATGATAGAACTGATAGGGAGGCTTTGTGAACTGTTTTAAGAACGTATGGGCTTGATGGCAGGTTACTAAAAGGAGTGAAAAGTTTTTATGTAAATAGTAGAGTGTGTGTAAGAATGGGAAATACTGAGTGACTGGTTTCCCGTGAGAGTGGGGCTGCGGCAGGGATGTGTAATGTCGCCTTGGTTGTTTAATATTTATATGGATGGTGCTATAAGGGAGGTGAAAGCGAGAGTGTTAGGTGGAGGACTGAGTCTGGTGAATATTGATGGTAGAGAGTGGAATCTGAAGCAGCTGCTGTTTGCGGATGATACTGCATTAGTGGCTGATTCAGAGGAGAGATTGAGAGAGTTTGTAGAGGAGTTTGGAAGGGTGTGTGAAAGGAGGAAATTGAAAATAAATGAGAATAAGAGCAAAGTGATGAAGTGTACGAGGTTGGTAGATGGTAGGAGGATGAATATAGTTTTGAATGATGAATTGCTTGAGGAGGTAAAGTGTTTTAAATATTTAGGGTCACATGTTGCTGTGGATGGAAGAATAGTTGCAGAAGTGAAGTCTAGAATGAATGAAGTAGGAAAGGTGCTGGGAGGAATGAAAAAAGTGTTTAGATGTCGTTTGCTTAGAATGGATGTAAAGAGAAGGCTGTATGAGGGTATTGTGGTACCGACTGCATTATATGGGGCAGAAACATGGAATATGGGTGTAGCAGACAGGAAAAGTTTGAATGTAATGGAGATGAGGTGTCTGAGGAGTATGTGTGGAGTGACGCATATGGATCGAGTGAGAAATGATGAAGTGCGAAGGAGAACTGGAAGTGTTCGAGAGATGGCTGATCGAGTTGAGCAGAGGGTGTTGCGATGGTTTGAGCATATGGAGAGAATGGATAATGAGCGATTGGTGAAAAAGATAACTGGATCTGATGTGAGAGGTGTAAGGCTGAGAGGAAGACCACGAATAGGATGGATGGACGGTGTGAAGAGAGCGTTGGATGCGAGAGGGTTGTCTGTTGAGCAAGGAAGAGTGGCTGTGCGTGATAGAAATGAATGGAGAGAAACTGTGAATGAATAAATGATGATGCAGCCCTGAGGAGATATTCTCCCACATATTGTCTGATCAGCTGATCAGGTCAGGTGCGGGCAAGGGGATGGGTTCATTATGATGCGGCAGGGGTAAACCAGCTCTGCGCTCGGGCCTTGCTGCGGATGTCACTGGCTGCACTGCGGAGTTGACCCTCGTGCGGTGTGGTGCAGTGGGGATCTGTCACTTCTCCCATTTGGGGCTAAGATGTGAATGAATGTGTTTGAGTGGATGAGTAAACTGGGAGTGTGTTGACCTGTCTCGGCTACCTCCCTTTTTTGGGGGGGAAGCAGCCTAGGTATATAGATAGATAGATAAACATTTTTTGGGCCTACAGCCTGGACCTTGGCCCAATCTGTCCCAAAATTTAATCAGATGATCAGGAGGTCATAGCCCATCATCCCTGTATTTCTAGTCAAAATTGCATCAGTGGTTTTCGCTTAAATTTGTTAACAGACAGACATACAAACAAATAGACAAACCGAGTGAATATAATACCCGTCCCAGAGCCCCTCTGGGGCACTGACGGGCGAAAATGGCCGACATTGATAACATAACAGATAGGGAATAGTTTAAAAATGTAATTTCACTTTAGTCTTAAATGCCAGTCTGGCATAACAATATTAATTACTTGAAGCTGTACGATTACCCTATTGTCAGGTAGTGAAGAGTGTTATAAACAATAATAACTATACATTAAAGCAATCAATTACACAGCTTCAGCAGTTCACATATAATGTACACACAAAAAGGCAAAGTATACATATGTTAATAAAAATAGGCGTCCAGGTACCATAGCCACACTAGATTTTGGAAAGGTCAAATACCACTGCCTTTCACCCAAGCATCTTCCTCCAGTGTTTAGTGTGTATTGTTTACCTACTATACCATTAACTGATGAGAGTGACAGAAAGATCTTTAGTCATCATTCAATTCTTCATTTTCACTTTCATACTGGGCATCCACTGCCTCTTGCATTTCTTCCGGATCACCCAGTCTGATGGTATGTTCATTTTTGCATCTTTCATCTGCTTGATATTTGCAGAATGGTATGCAAGACAGAGTGGCACTTTTGCAGCTGCACGTTTACGGCTACACGGAATATTGGTGCCATAGCCACATGCAATGACTTTCATCAGTTCAGGAGGTGCTGCTGGTCTCTTGATTGTTGTGGAATGAGGTATACCATCTTCATGTTCCAGCCGTACTGTTCTACATCAAACTTTGGTGGCTGATGCAAATCAGCAGCTTTCCCAAGCATAGTTTGCAATTGGGCTCGTTTCATATGATGACACAGACCCTCGTCTGTTGGAGGAAGGAGTTTGAGGTTTGTACATTTTTCTTTCTTTGTATTGAACAGCGTGAATCTCAATTCTTTAATGATTATAGGTGAGTTCATACCATACAGCAGACAGAACAGGTAACGGTCAGTGCAGAGAAGTTCATCTTCTGTTGTATTTGCTTCACCAGATCAACTGAGATCCAGCATGTTCTGTTTCATCATGCTGACTGCGGTGACCTTACCTTTGCCCGAGGGGGAGGACTCTATGTTATATCCAGTTGTCGCATGGAGTAGCAGAAGTTGCAAACATTTCTATCCAAGGGCTGAAGCTGTCATGTTTATGCTAATTACCTTGCCATCAAGTCTCTTCATGGTGATTTCCTGGCTGAGTTTGTGCTTCCAACAAAAGAACCCTAAGAGAACAAGCACATCAGTATCCTCACTTGTCAATTGAATGTGTTGTTTGTCTGATCTTTTACTAGCAGGAGGGTTAGCTGGCAAGATTGACATCAGCTTCTTCATGGTCAAACATGGGGTTTTCCTCATCAACCATCTTCATAGATTCAGGATGTCCTGAGGAACATATTATTCTGATGAGCTTTTCTTTCTGCACTTTTCATCAACACACTCCTGTATGGCAACAGTGTTCCTATTTTCATTTCCTGATGCTGAGTTCCTGCTAATCATCTCTCACGCTTATGAGACTTAATATATCCAGCGAGATATCTGTCAAATATAACACAGACCTCATGCTCTCTAGATACAGGCTTCACAAAGCTGTCTGCAAACTGAGCAACTGTTGAAGTTTTGGGCCACTGGATGTGGTAGAGAAATGCATTTCCATCAACCAGCTCAACGTCTTGTTGTTGTCCTTCCATTGCTAACGAAAGTGGCCTTGAAAGCCTGTCCATCAGTGCAGACTTGTTTCCTTTTCGCATATTCCCATACTCATCAAACACTCTGAAAGGTAGAGTTGTTGGTTCATACCAAAGTATTTCACAGAGATCAGACCCTCTATGTGCACTAGTCACAGTCATTCTTGCATAGACTTTTTCTGTGTCATAGATGGTTTTATTTCGAATCCTGACCCCTTTTTTAACCTGCCGACTACTGCTGATGCATATATGCGCCCGACAATTATGTCATTGTGACTCCCGCTGATGTATATAAACGGACCGCGATTGCAAGGTTCATCATTTGCACATTTTTCAACTTTTGTGAGTGATTTTTGGTACGTATACATGGGCCACCTTCCTCTGTCCGATGCCAGGCAGGGACAATGCCTTACCCCCGCGTGGAGCCCTCCCCTCTACATGCCATTGTCTTGGCACCTAACCTGTTACCAGTGACCTGCCCAGTAAAGACGTCGTACCACGGTACGAAATTCAAGGCCAGAGTGATTCCCCAAACGATGACACTGTGGAGGACAAAGTTTATGTAGCGTTAGGGTAAGAAACAGTCAGAAATGATGATCAGGTAATGTCGCCAAAAAAGGTGCAGTATGTTGATGTGTCTGGTGAGTGAAACAACACTTATATTGCCTATATTACTGGGTGAAAACCAATATACTCTTGTACTACATATAAATTCGTACCAAATAAATAAATATGTATAATGAGTGGTTTGGAATAGTTACCCCTCACATACTCTGTTTCCTCTGGAGCCAATTTCCCTATAGAGCAAGAGCCAGGTGAGGGTACTGTTACCTGTATCAGGTATTTTTAAGCTCAGGTGGGCGATTTCTCCGTGAATTATCGATGTTTCTGACCAAAAGCGGAGGTTTGAGCCAAAAAAAAAAAAAATCCCCCAAATCTGCTGGGATTGAGGGGAGTCAGTGGTGGAAAATCTGCCGGACAGGGCAGGTTAACTGTCTCATTTGTGACAATTTCCTTCTTGATAGGTTCATAGAATCTGTCTGGAAGCTTTCCCCAAAATTTAGCTGCCATTCCCTGACCAACTGTGACAACATCCTGTATATTGACCTTGTCATCTGCCATGAGGCTATTTGAGATGCTTACTAGCTTTTCTGTTCGTGGTTTCAAAGGATGTGTTCCTTACTGTAACTCATCTGCCTGCCCTCTGCATCAAGAGGTATGCTCTTAAATCCTACTTCTTTGTGCTTTTGCTTTGCAGCTTTCTTTTCTTTCTCCTGCTCACTATCAAACATGATGTCCATGGCTTGGGACACTCTATTGCATAATTATGTTGTATGACAAGATCCACTGGGAGACCTGGTCTTGTGAGAGGGTAATTCTAACCAGTCCCCCTTTGGATATTCCATATCTGATATAGGTCTGTTCCCAGAACTGGTCAGAGAACACAGCATTCCAAAGACCACCTGTATGGCAACACACATGTTCACCACGGCTAAACATCTTTTGAGCTTCAGCAGGGAGGATGGACTGCATATCTGTTATGTACCACACACAGTATTTGGCATAGTTCAGGTGCCTAGAGGCAAAAAAGTATGGAATCATGCACTTGACACAGTACTGATGAAGGAAACAATTTGCCTCCCTCTCTGCCCTGACGAACAACAAAGCAATCCAGACTGGTATGCCAAGGCAGTCAATCCACAGTCTTCCCAACTGTGTCTGTCTTGCATCTTCAGGTTTGGCTCTAAGACTTTCTGTTGTGACTTCAGTGAGGACAAAATCCTCCAACAATGCTGTGACTGCCATCCGACCCCTCTCATAGCCTTTGGTCATGTTTTTCCATTATCTGCATTACCTCTGTAGGCTGCTTTGAAGAGTACTTCAAGACCACTTCCTTTCATGAGGTTCCCAATACTACCGATGAATGACATAATCATGTACATTCCTCCAGGATGCACCACAAGGTGCTTCCATCACTCAGGCTCAGACCACTTGACCTTGTGGAAAACTTTGTACAGTTGCATATCCGCAACAATATGCATGAAGGTTTGACCATGAGATGTAAGAAACTGTTCTGCATGCAACAGTGTGGTTAGTACCGTATCTGGATGAGAAGGTGCAGCATCAATGAGAGGGCTAAACATAATTTGTGGCTACATTGATTATGACAGTTTCTCAGGCTTTGCCTGTCATGTATCCTGACCATTCAGGAGTGTCCTGAGCTCTAGTTCTGTCCCCTTCGACTACTTTTTTCAGCCACTCTAGGCCACCTGAGGCTTCTGCAGCAACACAGGCATCAGGTTTCACCACACCTTCCCAAGACTGCCCCATATTCACGACGATCTTTCGTGGCACTGGGGTTTTGGGTCCCTGGTAGTGTGTGAAGTTCACAGATGATAACTCGCTCAGCTAAGATGTGTCTGTTCTGCTTTGCTCAGTCTTGGTATGGATGCTTCTTTGGATTCGGGTTGCCTGTCGTCTTGTGGTACCTGTTGAGTGAACTCTATAGCCGTCTCATGTGTTTCTCTTGATCCATTTGGAGTGTAGATGTTTAGGTCATAATTATTACACCAAACACTGATAGGTCTTCCATTCACATTGAGGCCCATGACCGAGAATCCCTGTTTTCCTATGAACTTGGCTGCTGAGTTCCTGAATCTAAACACTTCATCATATGATGCAACATAGCCATAGTCGTAAAGAATGTCATTTGCATCCCTTGATCCGAGTTGGTGATGCATTTTCACAGCCAGGCCCATTGAGGTTTGACTGGGGCTCATGCTTATGTGGCTCTGAATTGACTGTCCAAGGCTAAAGGATGCTTTTGAAACCTTCCCTTTTGAGACAAGTCTTGAAACCAAAGATAACAGTGTAGGACTTGTCTTCTCCACATTTTGTGCAAGGTTGTAGCTCTGGAGATCATAGTCTACTTGTTCTGGGAGAGATATAGTCTTTGTCTCAATCAGATGAATGAGATTGTTCATTTGTACCTCTTCATCACTTTGGTCTTCAGTGAGCTTGAGACTGTGTGGTACAAACTTCTTGAAACATAACAGACTAGCACATATTTCAGTGTTCATAAGCATGGGTTCCTTGCTATAGTGTTTTCTTAACTTTAAAATTATGTCTTTTTGATACAACTTTTTGCCTTTGTGAACCCTTTCCTAGTTCCTTATACTGTTGGTATAGGTCAGTTGATGTCCAGGTACGTTCTGGGCTCTCTTCTATGACTTTCAAGACACGATTAAGTGCTACATCCCCAGTGTCTGTGCATCTGTCATCAATGGGTTCTAGCAACTTGCACATTACGATCACTTACAAAGCTGGAGTAACAGCTTTTATGGTACCGTGCATCAGCTGCATGTAAGTCTGAAGGTGCTCCAAGAACTCAGACAAAGACATCTTCTGCTTGCTTATTACCTCTTTGAGTACATACTTCAAGAATAGTGACTCTGAAAGTTGGTCCAGACTTTGCTATTGTTAGACACTGTAAGAACTTAGGCCTTGTGTCAGGATGCTTTGAATCATATGGCAAACATTTATTGCCACAGAATAAGCAGTGTTTTTTTACAAGAAATTCTTCAGTAGATGATCTTCGCTTCTTTGGAGGTTTCTGGCTGCTTGGGACATCTTGGATACCATGTTTTTTTAGTACCTTCTAATGTGCCCAGCTGAAGAACATGTTGAAACACATGATCTATGAAAGAAGAAATTACCATTTCT
>JAGKTI010021516.1:0-15711 GCA_018397915.1 Birgus latro | reverse complement strand
TGCGCGACTTGAGTCTTCACTATACACCACTATACACATGTACTTAGAACTGGGAACTGGAAGAAGTGAAAAAATGATATGGCTTTTCTAGGCTTTAATTATAAAAAGTATTCTCAAGATATTTACACACATAAAAGTCATGAGGTATTTTCCCACCTCATTTCACTTCATTCAAAGTTCCGTGCTAGAAACCGCACTAAAACATCTACACTCAGTTCACTTTATTACTAACACTATATTAATTAATCAAAGCTCTCATAAAAGTTCTGTGCTTTAAAAGCAATCTTATATATTTAATCCTATAATAATTACTAGTGCTGTTATAAATAAAGCACTCTCTTTATTCACTTGTATATATAAAGTTACACTGTTACATTAGTACAAGAAAAGCACATTTAAACACTTAAAGTCTTTTCTCCTTCCGTTTCTAACTAGGAGTCCTTTTTACCAGTCCCAGACGACAGACAAATATAATAGCACTGTTCACCAGTTGTACCCGCGATTACAATAAGCTTGTAATTTTAACTCACTGTTAACAGAAGTGCTTTCATGTCGCCCCTGGAACTTTCACTTTTGGCTACACAGCGACGTCCCTCGCGACGTGTCTCTGCCCCAGGCCACGTCAAGCTGCGTCCTCCCATCACGGCGTCACCCAGAGATCTAGCTAGCTCCAAGTCTCGACTGAGCTCTGTACCCTATTCTGGCCTCAAGGGTTGCCGATGTTCACCAGCAGGTCACATGGTTGCGAGGTGGGTGATGGCCTCACCCACTCATCCACCGCCCTCATCCACACGTCACCCCCGTGTCATCCACCGTAGAGGCCCTAGCAAAATGCTGTGTCAGCTTGCGTTCCCACGGCGCAAACTCCATAGTCAGCATATGTCTGCATAAACACCTAACCAACACCACCATCACTCCTCTTACTCTCTCTCCTCCTGCTCTCAGCTTGCTTTTACTTTTATCTCTCTCTCTCAACCTTCCTCCCTTACTCCACCTCCCTATACTTATTGTCCGCATCTATACGTAGAGTTGACATCGAATTCCCTACTCTTTCTCTTCTGTCCGTGTTTCACTCTAAACTCACATCCAGCAGGTGTACTCGTCTCCACACCTGTTACAGCTGTGTGTCTGCTTGCATCTGCCTGAGGGGAGGCTTGTCGGCTTCCCGACAATACCTTCTCTCTAGAGATCAGTGGAGCTCTCAGAACTGCACGAGCCTGGTGTGAGAATCTCTCTGAGAGGCCAGTCTTTCTTCACGAAATGCTCTACATCACTCCCGCTGTCCCACAAGCATAAAAAACATGAGTACTTCGTATAACCGCCTTGCATTCTAAGTAGGAATAAAATCATTTTGAAATCTCCACAAACTTCCCAGTTGTGATCTGAGATCATGATCTTTGTCAGATAAATCTTCACATTCTCATAGTCTTCTTTCATTTCCACAGAATGTGCAACTGGAATTGATGGGAGTTCGTTGCAGTTATGCAAAAGTACAGCTTTTAGGCTCTTCACGGAACTGTCTATGAAAAGTCGCTATTCTTAGGCGTTGTAATCCACTGCCAAGGCTTGGAACAAACCCTTAACATCAAAAGAATAAGAGCGAGGTTTCTTCACAAAATTTGACGAAGGATGCAAACTTGCTGTGGCGATTCCTATAACTCAACATGCAACTGGGACCCAACAAGTTCCATTCACTCAGACATGATGCCAGCAGCTCAGCATTGAACTTTGTGAGTCCTAAATCTCAGCCCGACTCATCCAGTTCTTGCTGATTGGGAAAGTGTGGAGTGTCTCCGGAATATTCCCCAACATACGATTCATCGTCACCACTTTCCCCTCCGTTATCGACGATGTCCTCATGGTCAGAGACAACTTCCATGTCCGCAGGAGGGACAGGAATCGCCAGCTCATCATTGTGCGGCACAGGGGAGATCGAAGAAGGCAAATTTGGATACACAATGTTTTTTCTGCATTTAATGCTCTTCACACCACATACATCAACCATGCAAAAATAACAATCATCGTGATGATTCAACGGCTCTCGCCACACTCTCGGAACTGCGAAAGGCATCTTCTTTCTTGCTCCTCGTAGCCAAACTTCAAGTGCAGAACGACAGCTACCACAAGTGTACAGTGGAGCCCAATCCTTATTTTGATCGCCTATTACCACGCCAAAATATGCTTTGTATGCACGAGCAAATTTGGTATCAAGATGGATTGTGTGTTTCATCATCTTCAGTCCAATATATTCTCCACAAACATTAAAAAAATGTATCGGCTAACAGATTGCAAGAACGTCTACTGGTCATTGTTATCAACAGAAACACCTTTAGGAACAGCTCAAAAACACGTAGACCAGCAAAACTAGCAATATAAGCCTAGCTCATCGAATGACTGAATGAACTGACTCAACCCGCATTGCATGATGCAATAATGGTCATATCAGAGACAGCTGCATGGACACAGATCGTGTAGTGTGTGCGTGTGTGTGTGTGTGTGTGTGTGTGACATGGTAAGCGATATGTCATCCATTACATTGGTGCATGGGAACAAGACTGGAAATAAACAATTGCAAATTGTTGATAAAACAAAGAGATAGACAAACAAAACATACACTATTGGAATCAGCGTGGAAAACAGTCTAACAAGACCAAAAAAAAAAAAAATCTTTGTTACACAGTGGTATCAGTCATTTACAAACTCTTCACTGAAGTCCTTAAAAACAGAATAACAACAAATTTGAAAGAAAACCACCCTCGTGAACAGGCAGGATTCCAAAGTGGGTATTCGACTATTGATCGTCTACACACAATAAATCAGCTAATTGAGAAATTTGCAGAGTATAATAAACCACTCTGCTTAGGTTTTGTTGATTACGAAAAGGCTTTCAACTCAGTGGAGCATATAGCAATTATACATTCATTGCAAGGAAAAGGAGTATATGAGAACATGGTAAAACTGCTTGAACACATATATAAAGAGGGAACTGCTACAACTAAATTACTGTAGCACCAGTCGACCAGGGCAGTACTCTCGAGGCGGATGGCAAGCAGGTGATAAGGAGAGTTGGAGCTCCCATTTCACCAGCACTCAGGACTCGATCCTGGCCATCTTCCTTTGCTGGACATTTTCAGTGCTTCATTTACACAGAGAGTAGGCCAGCATACCCTCTTAATACCTCTATCGTCAACACTCTATACCACACTGCATGCACACAAGATATCACACCTATTCACACTCCCTTTAGCCATGGCCACTGCAATATTACAATCAAAAGAAGTAGTACCTCAGACTGCCATCATCAGCAGGGTAGGGCTGGCGGCACAGAGTCCTCCCGGTCTCCATCAAGTGACTGTGCTGGCAGCGACTGTTGTAATTTTCAATCTTGCTCTTCAGCGGAAAAGTGAAGGTGCGGCCTTATTCTTTACCAATATCCGTGGCCTTTGCACCAGCCTAAATTCAGTTCATTTTTTCCTACAGTCCATATCCTCTCTGGCCCTATTCCTCACAGAACCACAAATCTCACCCTCTACTGAATTATCCCCGTTTTGTTTTCCTGGTTACTATCTCCTCACAAACTTCCATAACAAGGGCGGCACCTGTTGTTATATCAGATCTCAGTATGCAGCTGATACTATTTTAAACTTCACTTCATCCAGTTTTTATTACTCATTGTATAAACTAAATTATCTAAATATTACCAAATATATCTATGTAGTCTATTGCTCCCCCAATGCCTCTTCAGAACCCAGTGTATTTGCCTCGATATGCACACAGTTGAGTAACCTCAACCTTGCCCTTAACACCGAAATTACCATTTTGGGTTATTTTACAGTACATAATGTTGAATGGTCATTGCATTCTGCCAGGACTGACGATGCTGGAGAAGAGTGCGAGCTGTTGCAGAATCGTTTAATCTCACGCACCTGGTAAAACAAACAACCAGAATGCCAGATAATCCTGACCATAATGCCAATCTCTTGGATCTATTCCTGACAAATAATCCAGATCAATACAGGATAGAGTTACTGTCACCACTTGGATCTTCTGACCACAATCTCATCAAGGCCTCATTAGTTAGCCCCCCCCCCCCCTCCCCGTTCTGAGCCTGTCAGGGTGACCCGATGCCACTTTGATAGAGCAAACTGGAATGGATTTAGAAATTACCTTGCTAACATTCCATGGCAGTCTTTCTTCTCTAGTGATGCCAATTCTACCTAGTCCCATATTAGTGATTTAATACTAGCTGGTAAAGATTGAACTCTCCAAATTGGTTTGATAATAACTGTCCCAGAGCAACAGCCCAAAAGTCATTAGCATTTAACACTTACTTAAAATCAAAAACATCTGAATCACTCGGTCAATTTAAAATTGCTAGAAACCCTGCAAAAGCTGTAACAAATCTCGCTAAATCAAACTTTCTTTATAATCAAGCATCAAAACTACTTAGCAACCCTTATAACAACAGAATATTCTGGTCAGCTCTTAATTCTTTCCATAATAACTTGAACAAGTCATCACCCATTCCCCCACTAAAATCTTCAGATGGCAGCATTACAAATGACCCACATAGGAATGCAGATATTTTTGCCAGTACATTTGCCAGAAATTCTACCATAGGGGAGGTCAGCCAGAAAGTCCCAGTACTAGAACTTGACTCTCCCGAAATTGTTCCACTTAAACTACAGACAATTTACCTACCAACAAAGCTCCAGGCCCAGATGGAATTCCTCCAATTGTTTTGAAAAAGTGTTCCTCAGAACTTGCCCCTGTTCTTGCTAAATTATTCAGAATATACATACGTACTTCTTCGTTCCCTAATTCATGGAAAGAAACCAATATCCACCCAGTTCCAAAGAAAGGAAGTTCCTCTGACTCCTATGATTAAAGACCAATAGCTGTCACATCTCTTGGTAAAGTATTTGAAATTTTAATCAATAAGCTCATAGTAAAACACCTTGAATCCAAGTACTTAATTAGTGATAGACAATATGGTTTTTGCCACGAAAGATCCACCATTGACATACTCAATCTCCTGACTCACCATCCATTAATCAATCGACCTATATGGAGCAAGACATGCAGTAGCCCTTGATATTTCTGAGGCTTTCGACAGAGTATGGCATCGTTCCCTGCTGTCCAAACTCCCTTGCTATGGACTAACGTCTTTTGTTCCTCTGCTTGCCTCACATCTCAGCGACAGAAAGATAAGAGTAAAAGTAGATGATGTATATTCCAATTTCCATTTAATTAACGCTGGCGTGCCACAGGGATCAGTTCTGGTGCCAACCCTGTTCCTGGTTCATATTAATGATCTCTTATGTCACCCACAATCCCATCCATTCATATGCAAATGACTCAACACTTCACAGTTCATTCACACTCAGACACCCATTTACAAAGTCTGATATCTCTAATTCTCAACTCAGCACAGCCATCTCCATAAATCAAGATTTATCTATGATCAGTGAATAGGGACAAAACGACCTTGTCTCATTTAATGCTAGTAACACAAAATAAATACAATTTACTAATAGACAGATATTGCCAGATTCGTATATTACCTTCAGTACTACTAATATTCTCATATCCAAAAGTATTGAAGTTCTCGGCGTCTCACTTAACAGTGCCCTCAACTGAACCTCTCATGTCCGATCACTTGCTAAAACCACCTTAAAGACGTTTGGATTATTGTACAGAGTTCGTAACTTCTTCACTGACGAGCAGTTAGCTCTAATTTATAAGAGTCATGTGCGAACTCAGCTTGAATATTGCTCACCCTTGTGGAATGGATGTGGAGGGGTTGCATTAAAACAACTAGACAATATTCAGAACAAAGCTGCTGGAAATATTAATAACCCTGCTATTACAAATAAATTACCTCCCCTACAAGTAAGAAGGAATGTTGCCTCCCTTGCATTATTTTACAGATATTTTTATGGCAAATTCTCAGACGAAGTTGCGTCCATTGTGCCACCTCTCCATGTCTTCCTTCGTGCTACACGGGCATCTGGCAGCGCTCATGACTGGAATGTCACACAGCCATATTGTAGAACTTCCGCCTATCAGAATTCTTTTATTCCCCGAACTGCATCTCTCTGGAACTCGCTTCCCCAGAGTTGTTTCCCTCCAAACTTCAACCTATAGCTGTTCAAGTCCAACTGTTACAGATATTTCGTGAATGGAGGACACCAGTAATCTGGTGTATGGTTTTTGTTTTATTCATTTGTTTTTCCTTCCTCTGTTATTTTTAAAAAAATAAATGAAAAAGGAGTGTGTCAGAGAGATACAGTTTTACCAAAATTATTTACAGCATGTCTAGAAATTATTTTCAGAAAGCTAGACTTGGAAAACAAAGGAGTAAACATAGACGGAGAAATGCTAAACCATTCAAAACTTGCAGATGACATTGTCCTAATCTCAGAAATAGCAGAGACATTGCAGAAACTGTTAAATGACCGGAACAGAGAAAGTCTCAATGTAGGGCTGAAGATGAACTGAAGTAAAACTAAGGTAATGCCTAATCCACACACACCAAAGAGCATCATCAGAATAGGTGAAGAAATTCTTGAAGAAGTCAAGGAGTTCAAGTACTTGGAGCAAATATTAAAATTAATGAATGACTATCTATGATAGCGAAATACAAAGATGCATTATAATTGGATGGAAAGCTTTCGGTAAACATAGAGATATTATGAAAAGTAGCTTGCCAAATTGTATGAAATGAAAAGTATATAACGAATGTATAGTTCCAGCTATGAAGAACGGTTGTGAGACCTGGAAACTGTCAAAATCAATGGAAAATCAACTAACTGATTCTCAGAGAGCAATGGAAAGGGCAGTGTTAGGAATATCTGTAAGAGGTAGGGAAAGATCAACTTGAGTGAGAAAGGCGACTAAAGTGAAAGGTATTATGGAAGTTATTAAAAATCAGAAATAGAGGTGGGCTGGCATGGTAGCAAGAATAAGGGACAGCCGATGGTGCAAGAGGCTGACTGACTGGGCACCAAGAGATTGTAAGCGTAGCAGAAAAAGGCCAGACAGGAGGTGGAGATGAGATAGAAAAATCGGCAGGGAAAAAGGGGCAAAGGTTGGCTGAGTCAAGGAATTCGTGGAGAAGGTTGGAGGAGGTCTTTATTCAGCAGTGGACTTGTAATGGCTGATGATGGATGATGGATGGATGGTGATGGATGATGGATGATGATGATGGATGATGAATAATGGATGATGGATGGATGGATGATGATGATGATGGTGGACGATGATGATAGGTGGATAATGATGATGGGTGATGATGATGAAGGATTGATGATGGTGGATGGATGGATAATGATGAAGGATGGATGATGATGATGGATGGATGATGATGATGATTGATGGATAATGATGATGATGCATGATGATGGTGGATGGATGGATAATGATGAAGGATGGACGATGATGAATGGATGATGATGATTTGTAACACCCCTCTCTTGATGGTTGAAGGAAAGTCCTGGAGTAAGTATTAACGCCTTTTAATGGGAGCGCAGAAATATAGGTGTTCCCCTTTCTGGTATCAGCCCTCGACTGCCCTAGAGTCGAAACATATGGAGCTGATTGGCTAGGCTAGCCTGGGAACACTGCTAACGCTGCAGTTTTGGATACATTGGGGGGGGGAGTGCATACAGTGGGGGGATATACAGTGAGGGAGGCATAATACATACACATATACATATAAGGGGAATGGTACAATACTCCCCGGGGTGGTTGAGATGGTGTCTCCTGACACTAGAGAGAAGGTATATGGGGTGGTGCATATGACTAAGGGAGGCGGGAGGTTTGTAAAGGTAGGGAGTGTGATACAGGGGAAGAAGGGAGGGATTATGATACAGGGGATGGGAGTGAGTAAGTATGATACATTGTTGGAGGGAGGACATGGCCATGTCAAGGGGGTGGAAACTAGTGATATACTGTACACTGTTACAAGGAGAGGTATGTTGATATAAGATACACATAGAGTCATGTTGATATATGATACAAGGAGTAAATAGAGTATGCGGTCATGCATGTTCTTAGATCTATATAAGGACTGTAGATAACACTCGTGAAATAGGGTACACATTTCTTTCATTTTTTTTTCTTTTTGTGTGTTTCCATGTTAGTTTCTAGTTGTTACACATTACTGTATCAGAGATATGTCAACATTTGCTAGTGGTAGTTTTTCTGTCCACAGGTTATGCAACTTATCAGATGGCACAGGCAGTCACAGAATGGCAGGGCACTTAATCCTGGGGAGGGCGTACTATGCTAGTAGCCAGCCTGATTTCCTGTAGTCTGTGTTCCATTTTCGGGACACAACAGTGCACTGCACAGATTATGAGTACAAAACCTATGAAAGAGATGACCACAGGGGGAAGCACAACGGTTGGATGAACCCATGATCGGCTGAGGGCCAGAGAAAATTGATCCATAATGAAGTCACTGTCATTGAGGAATGTTAGCATACGCATGTTGGGGGAGATAACGGTAATGTTAGTAGATGGCAGGTTGGAAGGCATGTCAAATGATTGGAAAATGTCATAGGAGTGTTTACGGACTGATTGGTGATAGTGAGTGGCATAAGTGATGACTGGCTCTGATTTGATGGTACAATAGTCCTGTGCTTTGTAGAGACCACGAGCGGTACGGAGCGGACCGAAGTACCAGGACACATGATGGTGACAGAGATGGGGACAGTGAAGAAGAAGAAGTACTGGACGTGGTTGAGGTGAGCATGGTGGAGTGGGAGTACAGGAGCTGGAACAAAGGAACAGGCCGAGCATATGGAATGGTTAGAAACTAAAGGAGACTCACAGGGCATAGCACTGCTAGGGAAGATAGCGAAAAGGTGGGCAGCACAGAGACGAGAGGAAGGGGTGAGGGAGGAACACTGCTGGAGGTCGGTGGTAGAAAGGAAGGCAACTGAAAGATGGTCATGGGATAGGAGGAAATATTCTGAAGGAACAGAGACTTGCAATAAGCAGTCGTTGCAAGGGAAGGGGAAGGGAATGATGTGGAAAAGGTTGAATGTGATGTCAGAACGGAGAGGGATATGGACGACGACGGATGTGGTGAGAAGAGTGGCCTCGAGAACTGGATAGTAATATTCGAGAGAGGAGTAGGGGAGTACTGGGGATAAACCGAAAGTTGAGTGAGCCCATTCTAATACAGAGTGGAGAGCTGAGATAGGTACTAAGTCTGCAGTGACACGTCCATTAATAGCATCGACTTCGATACGAACCAAGGTAGTGACCTGAGAGAGTAGAGAGTCAACGGCTAGTTGGAGATTATCGATGTTGAGTTTGAGATAAAAGAACTGAGAAATAATGTTGAGATTGGAGAGGTGTTGGTTTAAGATGTCGGTGAAGTTGCTCAGAGTGGAAGTTACTTCATTTAGGTGGTTTGTAATGTTCTGGAACATTGTGTGTTGGACTTTGATGACTCGGCGTTGAGATTCTAGGGCGGAAGCTAAATGAGCTAGGTCAGATTTGAAGCCGGAAACGTCACGGGCTGTAGCGACGCCAAACAATCCGCTGAGAATCTCACCTCTGAGGGCAAAGAGACCTCGTTTCACACGAGTTCGACCTACAGGTGGCTGAATGGAGAAAGTGTCATTGAGCTCAGTGAATTTACGAGAAATGTATTGCAACTGCCAGGAGAGTGGGAGGAAAAGATGATATAAATACTGATTTGGGTTGTGTTTCCCCATGAGGGCCTTGAGGTGGGTCTTGATTTTGTGGAGCTGGTGCGCGTAGGCAGGCAGGGCGATGGCTATGTCGGCCAGGGGCGCAAGATCGTAGCGCAGGGAGACTACATCTTCAATCAGCATTACCTTGCCTCCCGAGCCGACCAAGGCCCCGGGACGTACTCCACCATCGTCCTCACCCGACTGAGACCCAAGGAGGGTCAGCACTGCCAGCAGGTAGACCGCTAACATCATACCTAGAAGATTAGGTGAGAATTAATGGGAGAGTTCCTGGAGAGGTTGATGGGCGGAACACAGTTTGGATCGATACTGATTGATTGATGAATGAATAGGTGTAGGTGGAGAGGAAGGAGACTGGATAGATGGAGATGGGGTAGAGTGAGGGATTTGTGGAGTAGGAGGGAGAGGCCCCGTGGAGCACGTTTTATATCATCATCATGGACCCACTTAGTGTCTGTAGTGGAGAGGTCTTGGATGTGAAACTTGTTGGCTTGTTTATTCAGTACGCGATGGGGGCCGATAAATTTGTCATCCAATTTAGACTAGATCACCGACGTCGATAGTGATAGGAGAGGCAGATTTATGTTTGACGTTTAATCATGTCCTCCTTAGAGGAAGCGAGATTGGATGTTACATACTGATTGATTGTTTGGAAGTTGGCTAATTTTACTTTGACATAGTCATCCATGTTATAGATGGGGTCTGGCTTTGAGGATAACAGGGTGTATGGTAGGTGTCTGTCAAAACCAAAGAGAACAAAGAAGGGAGATTCGCCAATGGAAGCATTGATGGAGCTATAGATTGAGGATGCCACTTGGGGTATCCAGTCATCCCATGTCGAACTATGGGAGCCTTGGTGTCTGAGGCATTCTAAGATTTTTCTATTGTGGCGACCTACAAGGCCATTGGAAGCTGGATGGTTAGGTATGACTTTGCATTTATTAATTTTAAAGTGGCGACAGATCTCCTCCAGGAGGCTATTGATGAACTCAGTACCATTGTCAGTGAGGATGATATGTGGTGTACTGAACGGGCAAATTACGTGATCTACGAAAGCACGTGCAACACTCTTCGCGGTCTTATCTGAGAGGGGGACGAGGACACAGTAGCGTGAGAAGTGGTCGACTGCTACAAACAAATACTCTGCACCTGATTCTGTGAGAGGGAGTTTGAGAAGATCGATGGACACTGTTTCCCATGGGCGTGACGGGATTGGATATTGTAAGAGCGGTGCAGGTAAGCCGGTGGAACCTTTGTGGCGGTGGCACGAGATGCAAGAGTCACAGTGCGCATTGATATCACGTCGCATGGTTGGCCAATAGTACTCGAGACGTGCTTGACGCAAGCATCGGTCTTTACCTGGATGGGATGCGTGAGGTGTATCATGAACGATGTCAAGGACCGCAGATATCAGGTCAGTAAGGACGAGTTGGTGTACTTCTATGTTGGGCAAATCCTTTCCTCTAAGGAATGTTTTTCTGTACAAGAGACCATCTTTTAGTATGAACTCATCTAGTGGTATTGGTAGAGCAGATAAGGTCGAGGCATCTGATTCAAGGAAACAAACTACTTGGGACCACATGGAATCTTTGCGCTGAGAGTTTTGAACATCCTCTGATTTTAAGGTTGTGCTGTCAGTGACCTTGGGCTGCAGGGACGTGACAGGTGCGGCTACATGACGTGAGAGGACATCCGCGACTACGTTCGATTTTCCTGGGACATACTAAAAAGTGGGATTGAAGTCCTGGATGGTGATGGACCATCTAGCTAATCTACCAGTGAGGTTGCGTCCCTTAAACAAATCACATAGAGGAAGATGGTCTGTCTGGATATGCACTGGATAACCATATACTATATCTCTGAAATGTTTCAAGGACCAGACAACTGCCAAAGCTTCTAAATCGGCGACACTGTAATTACGTTCAGCGGTGGTAAGTGCGAGACTAGCATACACTATTACACGCTTCCTGGATGTTTGATCTAGTTGCATTAGAACTGCACCAAGTCCTGCGCCTGAGGCGTCTGTGCATAGAAGAAAGGATTTGGTATAATCAAGGAATGCTAAAATTGGGGCATTGACAAGAGCTGTCTTTAGCACTTGAAAAGCCTGGGACTGATCGTTAGTCCACACAAAGGATACATTCTTCCGTAGTAAGTGGGTTAGAGGAGCGGCGATCATTGCATAGTCTTTAATGAATCTGCGATAGTAACCACTTAGGCCTAAGAAACTTCTGACAGCATCGGTTGTGTTAGGTTCTGGGAAATTGATGATCGCCTTAGTTTTGTCGTCATTAGTATGAATGCCTTGTGCGTCGATGACATGGCCTAGAAAGTTGCTTTTCTTTCTAAGGAAGTCACATTTACTGAGGTTGATTTTCAGGCCTGCTAGCTGTAACAGGCGTTCCAATACTTGTTGTAGTTTGGCAAAATGGTCAGGGACTGATTTACTGACAACAATGATGTCATCTAGGATGGGAAAAAGTGAGTGGCCCATCATACCACTAAAGACCGAATGGATAATTCGCATGAATACTGAAGGAGCATTTCTCAAACCAAAAGGAAGTCTCTTAAACTGAAAATGTCCAGAAGGAGTGCTGAAGGCTGTAATTGGGCGAGAGGATTCTTCCATTTCGACCTGCCAGTATCCACTGAGGAGGTCTAGGGATGAAAAGACTACGTTATTTTCACCGAGTGATTCTAGCAAATCTGTGAGGACAGGTAACGGGAAACGGTCGGGAACGGTTACAGAGTTTACCTTACGGTAGTCCACTACTGGTCTAAAGTTGCCGTCCTTTTTTGGGACAAAGAAAAGAGGACTATACCATGGACTGACGGAGGGTTCGATAATGTCCTGAACTAACATTTGCTGTACCATCTGATCTGTCTGTTTTCTCAAGCTGTGAGGTAACTGATAGGCTGGTATGTAAATTGGCTGAGTTCCTGGCATTAGGTCTACGTGATGTTTGACTAAGCCTGTCTTGCCCATTTGTTCTCCGGGTAAGGCTACCACATTTCTGTAAGCATGCAAAAGGTCGAGCAGTTGAGATTTATGCTGTGGAAAATCTTTGCAAGTTAGGTTTGAGAGCAGGTCAGGTGAACGAGTCGGAGCAGATCCCGTAGAGTTAATGGCACATATACCTGTTGGTAGACTAACATCATCAGTAGGGATAGAGGATTCCTGGCACACCATTACGGCCGCTGGGTATACCAGGAAATCTCCAATCTTTACACCACTTTTAAGCTTTAGTGGAGCATTCGTGACATTGAGCAAGTATAGATAACATAGACTGTCCTCTAAGATCGTGCACCAGGCTGACTCATAAGTTAAGCCATTCACACAACACGCCTCAGGTAGTGTTAATACATCCACTCCTTTTTTCGCACCTACAACACGAACAGAGACTTTGATGAACTCATGCGATAACAAAATTGTGCACGTATTCGTTACTGCACGCCTCATATCTGCGTGTTGGAGAACATCAGACTCTGTGAGGTAGTTAACTGAGACATGTCTGAGTCGGCTGTAGTGCTGTCGTTAGAGGAGTCTGGAAGAGCCTTTTCTGAATGCTGAGAGAACGTATCAGCAGGTGTTTCCTTGCTCTCAGTCAGCGAGGGAATGATCTCTGTATTCTCGGGTGAAGATGATGATGATGACGGCTCAGCTTGTTCTGTTCTCTTAGAGAGTGAGAGAGTCGGGGGAACTGAACAACTGAAGTTACTGGCAGTACAGGATTGGGACATTTCATACTGTAGACTGGGAACCCAGAAATGTCTATACTACTACAGGCAGGTAATAATGCAATTGAGTGTTGTGCCATGGTGGGTAAGCCAATAAGGGCATCTGCTGGATATTTCAAGTCGTTAGTTACATGAAATTCTATTGGGAAAGGGAGCAAGGCGCTGTCTAGTTATACTTCTAAAGTGACTCTTCCCTTGACCTTAAACTCTGAGCCTTCTACACCGCATAGGCGAATGTCTGGAGGTTCAAGGAAACTGACGCGATTGCAGTGGCGTTGAATGATGTCTAAGGAGGTATCAGACATCAAGTTTACTATAGATCCGGTGTCCATGAAGAACGACGTTGGTATGTCATTACTCCGTCCTAGAATGACTAGACCTGAGGAAGTGACAGGTCCTACATGGCGGATGGGGAATTGGTGTTTTGTTGCTACGTCATATTGGTCCGATAGGGGCGCGGCGCTTCCCCCGACTGGTGGCGATTTAGGTGACGACACTCGTCGGTAGTGTGTGTCGTACTAGTCTTGTGATATTTGCATGTAGGACGACGCGAACGGGAAGGCGTACGCCGTCTAGTTTGGGAGTAAGGCCGAGTGTGTTTATGGTCGCAACTGTTTGCTCAATGTCCAGGTGTACCACAGTGCCAGCAAAGGATCGAGGATTGTCTGTTCTGTCGGACGCTAGATTGATCACGACTAGCAGTTGGAGAACGATTTGTGGCAGATCTGCCTCGTGTGACTGAACGAGAACGGCATTGGTCTGGGGAATTGGTAGTGTGACAGACCTGAGAGAGCAAGGGTCGGTCTGTGGCCTGATGCGTGTGGTTTGAACCTGTTCTTTCATGGATGGTTTTAGTAATCTGTACAATTTTATCTCCTGGATTGAAACCGATTGCCAGAGCTGTTTCTCTCTGTTTAGGAATAAGCCAATGGAGGAATCTCAGCTAACCAAATAAATCTGCAAGGTTGTCGAGTGAAACCATAGGAGCTCCATTTCCGTTCTGTACCCAGTTTGTGCCTATAATTGGCGAATCTCGCTACTAGTGGCTTTCATGGCAGCGACTGCTTCACGTAGTTTGGCATGTTGGGGGGGGGAGGGACGCGCAAATCCTCATCCATCTGGGTGAGGAGATTAGTGAACCCAATGAGAGATGCGGCATTTGAATGTTGGCAACAAAGTGTTATGAGTTCCTTACAGAAATCAGCAAAGGTTGTTACGCCACGAAAATGTCCAGCACGGATCGCGGATCCGATACCCGATTTGCCTTGGTGTAAGCGACCCATGAGATAAGAGACTTTGAGGCTTTCATCTGTAATCCGCCGATTGTGGATGTCGGTTTCGACCTCTCTGAGAAAATCATAAACAGACCAAGTGGAGTCCTCGCCGGTAAATTTGGGACAATTGGCATCGTCGAGATAGATAGACTGGGGAGTAGGGGTCGTTTGGTTCATAGCTGGAAGTGCAGAAGTGATGGGGGTATGAGAGAGAGAGAAGGTAGTGGTAGTTAAGTGTAAGGGAGACGAGAGGTGAAGTGGGGCAGGAGAGTTAACGAGAGTGGTAGGAGNAAGGAGAGAATCAGGCAGTGTAGTAACAGGGGTAGAGGATGAGGTATCTGGATGGGAAGGGTGTGGGGAGGCGAGTAATGAAGTGGTGGGTGGTGAGGCAGGGCGGTGGTACGCGCGTCCGCTACGTAAATGAGTCACTGAATCTTCCTCGGCTGGGGGGTTGTGATCATTGGTTGTTTCTTGACTGAGAGTGGAGGGAGTAAGTTCCGTATATGCAAAGTATGACATGTAGTCTGGCGACGTAATATAAAATGAGAGATGAGGAGTGATATATATATTTACAGGGTGAAGATGAGAATATGTACCATGAGGATGGAAATGGAAATGTATGGAGGTGACGGAATGGTAGTTGCAATAAATAGTAGGTGAGATGGGAGATGAGGAATAAAACTGGCGGTGAAGGTGAGGATGGAGTGAGGGGTGGAGATGAATTATGACAACACACAATCTGTAGAGAAAATCGGAGGATAATCTCTATTCAAAGTCAGATGGGTGGATGAAGATACACTAGTATAGTTACACAGCTGAATCGAGAATGAAGTGGAGGGGAGAGGTGAGGGTGTTGATCAGCTGGTGGGCGAACGTGGAGGGCACGTGGTGGGCGGAGCCAGAGGGCAGGCTGGTGGTAGTAGGGATGTAGGATGAGCCTTGGAAGAGGTGGAGTTTCTCGCTGGGCTTGAG
>JAGKTI010021515.1:405-10652 GCA_018397915.1 Birgus latro | reverse complement strand
CATGACTTCAGTGTTCAGGGCCATGATTGGAGTAGACAAAATTGACAGAAAAGATCTGCTTGTATGGGACAGGAGAGTAACAAGAGGGCACAGAATGAAACCGAAAAAGCCAAGCTGCTTGAAGGATATCAAGAAATACAGTTCTCCATATCGATGCACAGACCCGTGGAACAGCCTGGACAAATAGATCATCCAGTCTAAAAACTTAAACGAGTTCAAAACAAAATCTGACTATTGAGAAACAGAGATGGGACCCCATGAGCGTAGCTCATATCCTGTATATCACAACTAGGTAAACACACACACACACACACACACACACACACACACACACACACACACACACACACACACACACACACATTAAAAAATACAATAGATATCACCTTATCAAACCACTCAGATGCCATATCAGTCATAACCAATATACTGATATGCTGTATAATGATGCATAGACCTCTGTCTCTCGAGTTCTCCTTACCTCCAAAGCCAAATCAATTGTACTCAGAACACTGGCAGGCTGTTTAATGATGCACAAATCATTATGTAGTGTAAAGCTAAATATTCCTGGGTCCAGAACATAGCTCACAGATGTCAGCGCCATTTTCTGAACAACCCGAGATAGGAACTGCACTCGAGTTTCCATCTTACGCAGAAACAGCCCCTGAAGGTGGTATCTCAGAACCTGGGGAAAGAATAAGGAACATATAAGAGACAATCGTCATTTTTTCTTTTTTACATCCAATTCTGGGCATAGACTTAACACCCCATTCACTGACGTTCAACTGTCCTACTGTCCCATAAATGCTACATAACTTTACGTCACACAATGGCACTAATACTTTCCAGACATATTTAATACATGCTATGACTGTCTCATTAGGAACTAGTGTGACAGTATTAGAAGGTGAAATTATGTGCTGTTGTTCTTGCTTAACCCCAGTACAATCTAGCAAACGTATTGACCACAAATAAGCATCTGCACCTATGGAGTTGTCCCACAGGTACCCTACACCATTTGATACTATGTTTGCATCTTACTGCATCACCTGTTGTGCAGTGCTCCTTTCTGAATGCCATGCTATGTTGGCCTAATCTACAAGCAGGACACGTATCGTCTGTGACTCCAACCAGCCCAAATCTAAGCTGATAGCTTAGGAGGGCTGGGTGGTGTTCTGATCTAAGCCTGGCTGGATGAATTTGATAAGCTGTATTGAATGATACTTCCAAAAGGTTGATGTTGGATGGGGGAGGGGATGTGTTTGTAGTACAGTGTTCTGATCAAAGTGTTGTATTGTCCTGCATGTGAAGTGGGTGTGTAAGTGTTTATTCATTGTCAGTGTAGGAGTGTTTGCAGGTGGGGGGTTGTTGAAAAGGGTCTGGTATGTGATTATGTGCCTAGTTGCACTGCACAGTTCTGTCAAACAAGGACAGGAGTGCTGTGTGTTGGCACAAGCCACCTCATGGAACTGTGTGTCTTGCATATTGAGATAATCCCTCACAGGGAGAACTTTAGCTTCTGAATGCACCTGAGCTACAGCAGTAGTACTGGTCCAGCCAATAAGCATACATAGGGAACTGTTTCGTATGGTCTGTACAGTTTTGTAATGGGTTTTGGACAGGATGTGAGCCCATGTTAGGGAAGCATAGGACATCATTGACCTGATATACTGTTTGTAGAGTAGGGAGAGTGTTTCTTCTTGCTGCCCAAAATTTGACCCTGCAAGAACGTGTGCTTTATCTGGGGATGCATCACCTCTCTATTTTTGTATGTGGTCCTTGAAGGTGTGTTCAGTGTCATGTGTTACTCCAAAGTTAGTTGAAAAGGGTATGCAGCACAGGTACATCATAAAGTGGGATGTTAGGGATGTATCTGTGTTTGTGACTGTCAGTGGCGATAAGTTTGATGGTGGACTTAGCCAGAGTAATTGTCAGCTTGCTGTCTACAACTCATGCCTGAAATATATTAAGGTAATTTCACTGAAGCAAGCATGCTGTGTCTGCAATGTGGTGAGAAATTGTTCCCTTAATAGTATCTGCATATGATGTAATGTTTTTGGGCAGTTATGTGTGGGAATGTCATGCATGTATAAGTTACATAGCATAGGTGAAAAATTGAAGCCCCGAAGAACCCCTTTGGGAAGTTTCATGTTTGTCTTGACTTGCCCTGTAATGTCAAAAACACTGATGCAATAAAACAAACAATAAAGGAAGTTCTGTAGCAGTAGCAGTAGTAGTTGTTCCCTAAGCAGTCTGGCCGAACAGCCCCGAATCCCTAGCCGAGACTGGGCTTTCCCACAGAGCTCTCAAGGAGTGTATGTTGTGTTGCTGGCATAGGTGATTGTGTGCAGGGTGCTGTGTTACATCCTGGACAGGCGTCAGCGACGGAGTCATCCAGCCTCTTCTGATAACTTAAGAGGGCTGGATGATGCCCACATCTCAGCCTGGCCAGGTGGACCCTGTCCTCACGAGGGAGATAGGATTCAGAAGGATGGATATCAGGAGGCCGTGTATGCAGCTGTGTGTTGTCTTAAGTGACTGAATGGAGCGGCGAGTGATCTGAGTATGGATATGCTTCTGGAAGCTGATCTGAGGCAGGCGGGGGGGAAGATGTATGATATCGTGTGCTGGGTGTAGTTTTGATGTTCCTTGGTGTGTGTGTGGATGTGCTGCCATGTAATGTAGTGGATGTTGTGGGTTTGTAGAGGCTGCAGCAAGAATTTTGGTGCTTCTCATGTCTAGATGATCCTTGACTTTGAGGACTGGTTTCTTGGTGTAGGTGGTCTGCAGGTGTAGTAGCTGTGCAGCCTGTGATTATTTTTAGGGCCTTGTTTTGTATGGTCTGAAGACTGTTATAGTGTGTTTTAGTGAGGTTAGGAGCCCAAGCAGGGCTTGCATATACAGTAAAACCTCGATATAACGGACTTCAATAAACCGGAATTCGCTTTTATCAGACTCGAGGAGCTACCGGACTAAACTCCTATATATCGGAAAAAGTCCGATAAAGCCAGAAAGCAGTCCGGACTGCCTGACCACTTCAGCTATGTTCACTACAATAAGACAAGTAAAAGACATGTTTTTCAGTGCACAGTACAGTATTATTATACCATTTGATTAATGTAGTGAAGGTATAACACAGTACAATACTGCAATGGTGGTGAAAACCACTGACGCAATCCGGACTAATGTCTGATATATCGGAAAAAGTCCGGATTAGCAGGGGTAAGTCCGGATGTCACTTTTATCGGAATTTCGCATTTTTCGGACTGCCTTGGGCCCCAATTAGTCCGTTATAGTGAGGTCTTACTGTATACTGTTTGTATACCGTGGTGGTCGTTTCTTTGTTGTGTTCAAATGATGTATGGGCAAGTGACCTCAGGGCATTGAGTCTAAGTGTTAATTTATTTTTGATGTTTGTGATGTCTAGTTTAAATGACAGTGATGTATTGTATGTCACACAAAGGATTTTGTGTGTGCGTGTGTGTGGTAGGGCAGTGTTGTTTATGGTGAGGTGTGGGATGTGACTGTGTTCTGCTGTCCAGTTTGTGAGAAGGGTCACTGTAGATTTGGCTGGGGCTATTTTGAGTTCGTTTATAGTGAACCATTCGTGTAGTGTGTTGAGGTAAGGTTGGAGGATGTGTGCGGCTGTATTTGCATTTTGGTGTGTACATGTAAGTGTTATACATGTGTACTCTTAGCAATGGGATGAGACCAGAAGCCACTATTATCAGAACGCGCACTGGCTGTGGACGATACCAAACATGTGGGTCCCAGGCACTTGGGAACCGACTCCTATACACGTTTCAGCGAAGTGCACATCACATCTGTACAATAATTGGTTCGAGTATAAAACTCATCCAATATTTTTTCCAAATACAGGCTGAGCACACATTGCTAATAAATTATATTTCTTTTCATGGCTTTTCAACCTTCTGGTCGGTGGTATTTCATAACATCCACCATCTTCACATGAAAGTACCGAACATACTTTGAGGGACAGTGGGATAGTGTTATCTTAATGTTTGGGGCGATGGATCTTGTGTGTCAGAGTCCATGCAGGGCCTCACTTTTATTTTTTTATTTTTTAATGCAAGGAAGAATGAACCAAAGGCCAAGAGCCCACAAACCATTTCTTCCAAGAAAAAAACAAAAACAATACAACAGAGAGCCAAATTCAAGAATACTTCATATCGAGACGCCTGGACATACTGAGTTTGAAAGACTGGAGATCATAGGAAGTAGGAAGTACAGACAGAGGAAAACAGTTCCAGAGTTGACCTGTTGCCTAAATGAAGGACTGGAAGTAATGGTTAACTCTCACATTAGAGAGCCGGACAAAAAAGTGATACGAGTTTGTTGCTAGACGCGTCCTACGTGCCCATCGTACAGGTGGAGGGATGCAAGCAGACAGTTTAGAGAAGTGGTGACCATTAAAGTAGTGACAGAAAAGAGATAAAGATGCAACAGTGCGGCAAAGAGACAGAGGAGGAGGGGAGCCAGTCAGAGGAACAGAGTTAATGAGATGAAAAACCTTTGACTCCACCCTATTGAGAAGAGCTGCATGTGGGGAGTCTCTCCACACGAGTTGTACTCTACACTAGGGCGAATAAAACCCATGTATAAAGTCCACAACTGTGCAGGGGTAAAGAAGGTATGGAGTCTGCTTAGCACACCTAATCTCTTGGAAGCAGATTTTACAAGATATGTAATATGATTTTTCCAAGATAAATCCCAAGAGAATGTTTAAGGATGATGCAGGATTGAACTGGATATTATTAAACATTACTGGGTATTCCTGTGGAAGATTTTCTCGGGTTGATAGGTGTAAGAACTGAGTTTTTGATGCATTAAAAACAACAAGATTACTTTTACTCCAGTCAGAGACACGAGCCAAGTCAGATATTAGGTGTGTCATAGCCTCATCCCTTGTTTGTTGAAGTAACAGCAGAGATGGATGTTGTGGGAATCAAATGGATAGGTGAAGGGTGGAATCATCAGCTTATGAGTGGATAGTTAGATGTACAGCTTAGAAGGTCACTGATGAATGAAAAGAAGAGAGTTGGTGATATGACGGAGCCCTGAGGAACACCACTTTTGATAGATCTAGGAAGAGAACGGTGGCCATCTACAACCACAGCTATAGAACATCCAGAAAGGAAGCTAGAGCTGAAGGCACAGACAGGATAGTAACCATTAGATGGCAGTTTGAAAATTAAAGATTTATGCCAGACTCAATCGAAAGCCTTTGAGATGTTAAGTGCAATGGCAAAGCTTTTGCCTAAGTCACGAAAGGAGGATGACCAGGAGTCTGAACCCATACTGACAATCAAAAGAAGGTTGTGATATGAAAGATGTTTTAAAACTTTTCAGTTAAGAACAGATTTGAAAACTTTTGAGACACAGGATGTTAAAGCAATTGGAGGGTACTTAGAGGGTTGGGAATGGTCACCTCTCTTTGGGACTGGCTGAATAACAGCAAATTTCCAGAAAGAAGGAAAGATAAAAGATGACAGGCAAAGGCGAAAGAGTTTACCTTGGCAGGGTGTAAGCACAGAAGCATAGTTCTTGAGGACAACAGGAGGGATCCCATCAAGCACATAAGCCTTGTTAGTATTGAGGTCAGTGATGGCAGAAAATACATCAGCGGAAGAAATTTTAATGTCAGCCATGAGGAAGTCAGAGGGGAGAAGTGATGGAGAAACAGCACCAGAATCGTCTAATGTGGAACTGGAGGAGAAAGAATGAGTGAAGAGTTCTGCTTTATCAGGAGAAGAAATAGCCACAGAGCAATCATAGTAGAAAAGAGGAGGGAAGGATGATGAGAATGTTAGAAAGGTTTCTGGAGAGGTGCCAGAAGGAGCAGGAAGAATTTGAGTTGGAGAGTTGAAAGCATTTAGTACGGATGAAATTATTTTCAGCAGAGCGAAGAACAGATTTAGCAAGCTGAAACATAAAAAATATATGATTCTGGGGTGGGCTGGCTCCAGTACCTTTTATAGGCCTTCTCTTTGTTGTGAACAGCATTACAACAAGTGTGATTAAACCAAGGCTTTCTTGCATTAGTCAAAGGATATGAGAAAGAAATGTATGTTTCCATGCCTAAGAGCATAACCTCCGTAATGCACATGGCACACTCAGGTGGTTCCCGGTCATGGAAACAATAATCATTCCGGGGAAAATGAAAGAATTACAGCCTGAGGGCCTCCCAGTCAGCAACTCCAAAGGGCCACAATCAGCAACTCCAAAGGGCCACAACTGACTTTTTTTGGAGGGTCCACAGGCCGTACTGGAATGATAGGACAGGTTAAGGTAATAAGGTTCTGATCGGAGGGGCCAGACGGAAAGGAAAAGATTAACAGTGTAAGCAGAAGGATTAGTTGTAAGGAAGAGGTCAAGTGTGTTGGAACATTCTCTAGGGCGGTCAGCGATACGGGGAGGATGCTGTACAAGCTGCACTCGGTCATTAATGATAGAAAAGATGTAGGCTTGTTCACTAAGTGGATCAGTGAAAGGAGAGGAGAGCCAAAGGTGGTGGTGAACA
The DNA here is from genome assembly GCA_018397915.1 of Birgus latro. NCBI lineage: Eukaryota > Metazoa > Arthropoda > Malacostraca > Decapoda > Coenobitidae > Birgus > Birgus latro. The sequence goes on along the minus strand of JAGKTI010021515.1, from coordinate 4,111 downwards.
CTGAAATCTCCCAGACTGGAGATTTCAGAGAAATGGATAGGACGTGCTCCATTGCATAAGTAAAATAGCTGATGAATTTTTCATAGTCAGTAGAATTCGGAGATAAGTTATGAGCAGAGATATATTTAGTCTGAGAATGACAGGAAAGCCGAAGCCAGAGAGAAGAGAATTCAGAAGAATCAAATTCAAGAACATGAGAGTAAGATACGTTGTTGAGTACATATACACAACAGCCACCTTTGGCTTTGAAATGAGTCTAGAGAATGATGGAGGATATAGAAAAGGGTTTGCTATCAGTTGCCTCTGACAGGTGAGTCACAGTTAAATAAGGAAGGTGAGATTGAGGAAAAGGAGAAATGGTGCTCAACAGAAAGAAAGTTAGAGGAAAGGCCAGGAATGTTGCAGAAATTGATATGTGAGTCAGACAGTGGTTCCAGGAAACTCGCTGAGTCGTCACCGGGATAGGGGTGGACGGTGGTGGGCATTGATGCTTCCCCCCCCCCCCACCTGGGCGCTTTCTTAATTGCCCCCCCCCTTTTTTTTTTAAATTCTGAAAAGGAAGTGTAGTGTGTACTGTTCATGTAGTTTAGTGCTGACAGTTAGAGAAACTTGTGCATGCTGGCCTACTCTGTGTGTTACTGAAACACTGAAAAAGTTCAGCTTGGCTGCCTGACAGAAGTGGTAAGCCAAGATATTTTTTTGTGAAATGTCAATGGGTCTCATAGAAGATGAGTAAAGTCACTTTCAACAAAATTCAAATCATCAGAAAGTTCCCTTTTCAGCCTGGGATCAAACTTGCATCTATTTGGACACAACTTTTCTAATCACTTGGTCACCACTTCTCCCAGACAATTTCATGTTGTTTGGGACAAGCATTTAATAGTGAATGAGTCAGAAGCAACCATCCCCATTTTACAATGTTGGTTACATGATTATATCAGTCACACTGAGGTACTAGTATCACAAAAAAATTTGTGTTAATTCTGGATACATCCCTGACTTATAATGAAGAATGACAATTTTTCAATACAGTACATTCTTGTAGTACACAGATTTGCAGTGCACAATATACCAAACACATGGTGGGAGGGCTGACAGTTTCCTTCTAACTCTGAGTACAGGGTATCAAAACATAAAACACAGCCTGATGGTCAAAAGTGGGCCAAATCCTGTGTTTTAGCAAATTATATAGGTTCGTCTGTATGGCAAGACTACTGTGATGGGCATTTCTTTTTTGCTTTGGTAATAACCCTTGTCATGGCATTTGAAATTAGTGAAAAGGATAATGATGTTTAAGAATCCACCAAACACTCTACCTTGCAGTGGTAGTGCTAATAAAACAAGAAAATGCTAGCTTTTAAATGCAAAAATATTGCTACATAAAACCTTACTGCTGACCTAAATACTCTCATATATCTGGCATAATTCAGCCAAGCCCCCTGCCGGATATTGTAGAATGCCGGATATTGTGTTGGTACCCCTAATCGGCTATCCATTCAGCGATGAGGTGAATAATGTCACCACCCTAAGCTATCGGTCTCGACCCTCTATTCTAAAAACTTTCCTACAATATTAACCATGAGTACATGATTAAAATCAAGCATAAAATACAATACTGTACTGACAAGGTACACTCATGAGCACTAATTTCTGCTCAGGAGTGCCAGTTTCCTACTCCTGTACACCCGAGGAAGAGGGGAGGGGGGGACAAACTGAGCTACACCAGCCTCTACCCCAGCTCCCAACCCTCCTCCATACCCCTACCCAACCCCTCAAATACATCATTCTTTAACTTAACTACGAGATACATCTCAAGCTAATTTCATACTAAACAATCTTCATCACACTACAGTTACACAAACATAAAACACTAGGACATGTAAAAAATATAAAACAATTAACACGCTACAGCAGGAAATTAATACATTACATTGAAAGTGTAAGGGTGAAAGATTTTGCTAACTTCTTATAATGAATATTCCACCGCTTTGACACCAGTGTAAGGGAGAGAATTAGGCATGGCCTCAGATTGAAAAGGTTCCCTTAATACTGAGTATGATCTTTCTATATCCAATTCTGAATGAATTTAATTCGATGTTTTCTGTTTACTGCCAGAGTAGATATCCTAGAGTTATTAAGAAGGCCTTGTTAATTAGTTTAACACCAGGAAAAACATCAACAGATAATAATTGAAATAATTTGGTATGCTGCCACCACCCAGCGGATGCCGGGAAAAAAAAGTATTAAAGATATTAGTCCCGTACGATGGAAGAGGGGACAATGAGGCCTACGGCAGTAACAGGGTAGCGTGAGAATAATATACGAGAGCGTGGATTTTATAGATGAAACATGCCTTGCGGGCCACTCGGTCTCATGAATTACTTCCCAGAGGATTTATACCAAACACATACGAAAAGTATACTTAACTATATTACTAACCTTAATTTCACATAGAATGGAAAAAATCTACGAACAAGAATTAGACTGGAGCATAGTAATACTTTAGTCTCTGATACCACCAGATTATCTGAGAGAATGGAAGCTCTCTTCTCCACAGTTTATAAATCACCTGTCTCACATATCACAGTTCAAATAATTATATAAGAGTAAACCAATTCAGAAGTACCTTGGGCTCTACACTCAAAAAGTTGTTGATTAATCTGCTCACAGAAGTACTACTTGCCCGATACAAAACACCCGTACATAAAGAATTCACTCAACTCGACCTCTTAACTCGTCACTAAGGTACACTTGTGATATAGTAAATTACAACCACAGGAGAAACTCACATAAACCACGGTCTCAAAAGGACTCGTAGTAATACTCAGGTTTACAACGTGTTACACAGTTTACTCTACATTTAAAGAAATCATCCTTATTTTCCATGGGTTTGCACACAATAACATATCTGTGTAATTTATCCGAAGCCCAAGAATGATTTAATATGTAGGCACAGCGCTTGCAGTACTCTGCATGATAGAGGAGTACAACACTCCGCTTCTCGCTCACTTTTAACCAAAGTATTTCACTTCATGAATAAAGGGCTTACTAAGTGGACCATACGACAACATTATCTACACTGTGAATTAAAAGGAACTAAGTGGAAATGTGTCAGGGCTTTGGCACTAGGACTACGAGACACGACGCAGTCGACGGGTAGACTCCGAGACGCCACACCATCTGCGGACACCCGTCCTCCGTGAGATTATAGCGAGAAGTGACATAATAGCATTGATAAATATTATCAGACAACTTACTTTATATATAGTTAGGATGACAACTAATTATTGAGACATATATGGGAGAATACCATGAATACTCGGGACCATACCTGCGGCCACCCGTCCTCCGTGAGATTACAGCGAGAAGTGACGCCTCGCGGGCAGGACGCCCTGCAAAAACTCGCGATGTTCTTACAACCGGTTCTGACGTCGACCAATTACTCTACAGTCAACTTGTTATAACATCGTCCAGGAAATTTGCAACAAGGAATTTACACAATCCTTTACTTAGACAAAATGACTTATGATGATTTAAATTTTGTGGCAATAACATAGGTCTAACAATTAAAAACAATGCCTAAACTCACGCATTGACATAATTTTTCTTTCTTCGCATTGGTACTGGCCTACGTGATCTGGCGACAGTGAAAAATAAATTAATTTCGCGGCTAACAATGACCATAATCAATAATCAGACTTTACCT
>JAGKTI010021512.1:0-15712 GCA_018397915.1 Birgus latro | reverse complement strand
ATATATATAAGAAAGGAAGGGAGAAGCCTGAGTGATATTTATATTCACCTGGAACTACCTGATTTATTATGTATTGTCTAGATTTCCTACGACTTATTTCTTAGCATATACATTAGCAGCTGACATTTTCAACTCTTGGCTACTGAGATACGTACAGTAAATTCAGTTCACTCTCGTCCTTCGAAGTGAAGTCACGTCGCAGTCGCTCCCCTCCATTTCCGCCACTTGTGCCCATATGGCTCTGTGACCTCTTCCCCTACTAAACAACATGTGGGAAGCGGTAAAGGACTGTAGATATATATAAGTGTAATAAAATACTAGAAATAATAAAGTGTGAGTGTGTATATGAGTAAGAAATGACAGAATACCAACGGCGAATTAGCGCGAGCTGGAGGCTCGTATGCACTCGTATTTTACATTGCTTTCACAGTGTTTTTTTTTTTTTGAGTATGGATTCCAAACTACTTGGAAATCATTGAATAGTGTTTCTAGTGGTAATATCAGGCAGTGGTATTCATATTACGGGATGTCCGGAAGTGTAAAGTGGAGACTTAGTTACCCAACTTCAGAAGTCTCCACAAGTCCTACGGTAGTTGACGAGTGCTAAAAAAAACATCCCAGGAGAAAGTTGAAGGTATGTGCCATATGCATGCATAATTATAATATTGTAGGACTAATAACTGATTTTTGGCAAATATTTTTAAAAAGTCAGTTGGAGCACGGATTTGCCCCGTGGGATTGGCACGGCCCGCCTCTGACAACCCCGCGGTTAAGGGGTTAACAACAAGCGTTGTATGGCGAATACTGGATAGGAATTCTGATCGTAGGTGTACATTGTGCTTCTACAGTCCACTGAGGATATTACTTATTAACAGATATTGCAATATGCAATATCCCAAATAACACAATCAAACAATATGGCAAATGAATAAAAGAAAGACTCACAATGTTTGCTTTGCAACATTTGGGAGGACCATAATGAACACCATCCCTGGTGAGAGCAGCAGCCTGAATCGAGTTCTCAATAATAACTGAAAAATACATGATTCCACTCAAAATACAAGATCCGCTTACCCAGCACTATATGTCCACCCAGTTCTAAGAACAAATATGTAATACATAAGAGTACATAAGAGACATACGGTGTAAACAAACCAAATTCACTATCCCCATAGTAATTAAATTAGAACTCTTAACACAGGACAGCATATATTGTGTGCACACAATATTAAATGCAGAGTGTGGAATTATGGTCGTCACGAACAGTGTGTGTGCCAGCACTATAACCAAAGCAGCTGGAAACTGATGTCAGTCAGTCACTCACGGGCACCAGCTAAACATACTAAACAAACGACCTAGATCCACACCAGGGATGAAAGAAGAAAAATAAAACACCATCAACTTGTATTTACACTTCTTTCACACACAAATCCTTATTTAAGTCATAGGAATCCCAATAAATTCTTAAGAAGATCTGCTGTCTAAATCACTCACGTTATTTTGTTTGCACGATTTACAATAATAAGATCCAGATATGCACAGAGACTGATTCACAGGCTAACAAACCATTGTCGTCACTGATAAATGGTGATACACTCACCACAGCCAACCAACTAAGGACAATGTTCCCCAACAGGAAGAAGTACAGCAAGTCTATGAACCGATCTCAGCATGTGAATCTTCCTGGCCATCATGTCACTTCCCGGGTTTCTGTCTTTTGTATCGTATTGTTACATCCCTCGCGTTACCATCACGATCTGGTTCCGCAATGACCACATCGCCCAATTTCCATTTACCCCTCACTGTATTGCTGTCCTGAATAAGAGCAGTGTCACCAGGCTTAAGACTCCGTTTCGTCACATGCCATTACTGTCTGACTACCATGGTTGGGAAATAATCCCCCTCCCACCTTCTCCAAAAATTTCTAGCAATCCTTTGGACGAATTCTAAACTACACTTTGAATCAGCCGCGTCTTCCCATTCTCCTCGAGGGAAATTAACACTCCCTCTGCCAAGAATGAGGTCATTAGGGTAAAGATAATGACCAAGTTATCCAGGCCTCATATCAAATGGTCCTTCATGTGGCAAATGGGCCACTTCAAAAATGCAGCTTGCAGTTCTCCAATCGTCAGGACACTATCGCCTATACTCATCATTAGAGACCTTTTAATCATTCTAATTAAGGACTCAACGCATCAGTCCGATTTGCCATGGTGCATCCTCCGATCTATTAAACCTCCAAGACATCCCTTGATCTGAACCAAATTGCATAACCTCAGACACATTCCAGTTTCGTATCATTTGCCTAATTTCCTTACTGGCGGCCACTAACTGAGTCCCACTATCCGAGTGTGCCTTGCTAGGGAATTCTCGCAAGGACGCAAATCTCCTAAAAGTATCTTGAAACTGCCTAGTGTCATAACCCTCAGCATAAATACTGCACGACTAACCAGGCAAGTAAATACTACACCGTTCGCCTTACTAGTTGTTCTGCATTTCACCGTGTCTCTAATGTGAAAGGGCCCAAACAGATCTATACCAGTATAGAAAATGGAGGAGATGGACATAACCTCCCATACTTTGTCAGTCCACATTACAGTCCTGCCTTCTACAAAGGACACACTCACTCTTGATTGATTTTATAACTATACCAGCACCTGGAACTCAGAATTTATTTTGCAGCTTAGCTAGAGTTACGTCTACCCCAGCATGATCAATATCAGGGAGATGCTGAATGTACAGTTTAGTCACTGGGTGATTGCATGGCAGGAGGATAAAGCTTTCCTAGTTTCAGTCTCCCTTTAACCGCTTTGATATCCTCTGACCAACCAAAATTATTCTATTTCTATCCCTAACAAGGCCTAGCCTGCGATACCGTATGTTCCATCTCACACTGAACTTCCTTCACCCAGAGGAGTTCAGCTTTTCCCTGTAATTCATTGTCTGGCGAATTACATTTCGCTTTAAGAGATCTTTCCATACCCGCTGCTAGAAGTCTAGCAGTGACTCTCATTAACTCACACAAGCTAGTTGTTCAAGTTAATGATCTTCAGACTGAACACATTACATCCCACTGCCATATTACAAAATCCTGTCACACAAAAACGGTCAGGTAATTTATCACTACAGATTTTGCTTATGGGCTAAGTTGACATGTGTTGGCACAAATACTTAGGATCATTGCACCAGTCAGATTTGCGACCTAAATTATCAGGAGAAGCTGATTTGACGGAAAGGTTGGCTGGGTTGTTCCACGATGACACCCACCACCATTCTTGTGGGGAAGACTTTGACTGGACTTCAGCAACCCTAGTAGCTATTAAAAGTACTGAATCCATACGATTCTTTCTGGATCTGTACTCTAACGATTGTCGAGTCTACAATATGAACAACAGAGTCGAAAGTCCAGTCAAAATCTTTCTGAATACTCTGTCTTAATCTACAGGATAAAACTCCTACACATAATTCCAGCCGTGGAATAGAAAGTTGTCTAGAAGGTGGCTGCTAGAACTCTTGCCCCATATCTACCAGATTGCTGCTTCCATCTTATTTTTTTTTAATGCAAGGAACAAGGAACCAAAGGCCATGGGCCCGCATACTGTTCCTTCCAAGAAAAAGTAAAAACAATACAAAAGAGAGCCAAATTCAAGATCCATTCATTTCGAGATACCTGGACACACTGCGTTTGAAAGACTGGAGATCATAGGAAGTAGGAAATACAGACAGAGGAAGACAGTTCCAGAGTTGACCAGTTGCATAAATGAAGGACTGGGAATAACGGTTAACTCTTGCATTAGAGAGTTGGACAGAAAAGGGATGAGAGTTTGTTGCTAGACGGGTACTACGTGCCCCGTCGTAGAGGTGGAGGGTTGCAAGCAGACAGTTCAGAGGAACAGTGACCATTGAAGTAGCGATAGAAGAGAGATAAAGAAGCAACAGTGTGGCGAAGAGACAAAGGTTGAAGGGAATCAATAAGAGGAGGAGAGTTAATGAGACGAAAAGCCTTTGACTCCACCCTATTGAGAAGAGCTGCATGTGGGGAGCCTCCCCACACATGAGAGTTGTACTCCATACACGGGCGAATAAAACCCGTGTACAAGGTCAACAACTGTGCGGAGGTAAAGAAAGTTCGGAGTCGGCTTAGCACACCTAATCTTTTGGAAGCAGATTTCACAAGAGATGTAATATGTTCTTTCCAAGACAAATCCTGAGAGAATGAAACCCCAAGCATGTTCAAGGATGATGCAGGATATAACTGTTCATTATTAAACATTAGTGGGTAATCCTGAGGAAGGTTTTGTCGGGGTGATAAGTGTAAGAACTGAGTTTTCGATTCATTAAAAATAACAAGATTATTTTTACCCCAATCAGAGATACGAGCCAAGTCAGACATTAGGTGTGCCATAGCCTCATCCCTTGTTTGCTGAAGTAACTGCTGAGATGGACGATGCAGAAATTGAATGGAAAGGTGAAGGGTGGAATCATCAGCATATGAGTGGATAGGGTTAGATGTACAGCTTAGAAGGTCATTGATGAATAAAAGGAAGAGAGTTGATGATAGGACAGAGCCCTGAGGAACACCACTGTTGATAGGTCTAGGAGAAGAACGATGGCCGTCTACAACAGCAGCTATAGAACAACCAGAAAGGAAGCTAGAGATGAAGGTACAGATAGAAGGATAGAAACCGTAGGAGGGCAGTTTGGAAATCAAAGATTTATGCCAGACTCGATCGAAAGCCTTTGAGATGTCAAGTGCAATGGCAAAGCTTTCGCCAAAGTCCCGAAAGGAGGATGACCAGGAGTCTGAAAGGTAGGTGAGAATATCGCCAGTGGAGCGTCCCTGACGGAACCCATACTGACGATCAGAAAGAAGGTTGTGACAGGAAAGATGCTTTAAAATTTTTCTGTTAAGAACTGATTAAAAAACTTTTGAGACGCAGGATGTTAAAGCAATTGAACGATAGTTAGAGGGTTGGGAATGGTTACCCTTCTTTGGGACTGGCTGAATGAGAGCAAACTTCCAGCAAGAAGAAAAGGTACAAGTTGAGAGACAAAAGCGAAAGAGTTTACCTAGGCAGGGTGTAAGCACAGAAGCACAGTTTTTGAGGACACCAGAAGGGACTCCATCAGGCCCATATGCCTCGTTAATATTGAGGCCAGTGACGGCAGAAAATACATCATCTGAAGAAATTTTAATGCCAGTCATGAGGAAGTCTGAGAGGGGAAGTGATGGAGGAATAGCACCGGAATCGTCTAAGGTAGAATTGGAGGAGAAAGTCTGAGCGAAGAGATCTGCTTTATCAGTAGAAGAAATAGCTACAGAGCCATCAGAGTAGAAAAGAGGAGGGAAGGATGATGAGGTAAAGTTGTTAGAAAGGTTTTTGGCAAGGTGCCAAAAGGAGCGAGAAGAATTCGAGTTAGAGAGTTGGGAACATTTAGCACGGATGAAATTATCTTTAGCAGAGCGAAGAACAGACTTAGCACGATTCCGGGCAGAAATATAAAAAAGATGTGATTCAGGGGTGGGTTGGCTCCGGTACCTTCTAAAGGCCCTCTCCTTGTTGCGGACAGCATTAGAACAAGCGTGATTAAACCAAGGCTTTCTTGCATTAGTCAGAGGATATGAGAAAGGAATGTATGCTTCCATGCCCGAGAGAATAACCTCCGTAATGCGCAAGGCACACTCAGACGGCTACCGGCCATGGAAGCAAGAATCATTCCAAGGAAAATCAAAGAAGTACTAACAGAGCGAAAGTTAGAGGAAAGGCCGCGAATGTTACAGAAATGAAGAAGGAGTGAGTCATACAGGGGTTCCAGGCAGCTCCGTGAGTCGTCACCGGGAGAGGAGCGGATGGTGGGGGCATTTATGGTTCCCCTCCCTGGGGACTCCGAGGCATGATTTAAAGTCGCCAAATTTTGTAAAGGAAGTGTAGTGTGTAGTGTGCATGTAGTTTGGTGTTGACAGTTAGAGAAACTTGTATTGGAGAGCATGCTTGTCTACTCTCTGCGTTACTGAGACACTGAAAAAGTTCAGCAAAGGGGGATGGTCAGGAACAAGACCTGAGGGCTGATGAAATGGGAGCTCCAGCTCTCCCTGTCATCAGCTTTCCATCCACCTTGGGTGTACTGCCCTGCTCGACTGGTGCTACAGTACCATATGGCTGGGTGCTATCGTCTGAAAATGTAATCGGCATTTGATTTCCTTCTGCACTGTCGGGCTTCAGATACCTTTTGCATGTTAGGGTCTCTAGGTTGAATATATCTACAAAAAACGATCTCCATTTCTCCGACACAGCTGCGGGTAGTGGGTCGTCCCATCCTATGAGTTTTCTTTGTCACCTGTGATGACTTTTTCCTGAGTTATCAATTCTCTCACTAATATTTCAGTCCACAGCACAAAGAGCGTCGCAAGTCCTAGGGGATCATATACTGAAGCTACTTGACTTAGCACCATTCCCTTTGTTAATATTGATTGCAGGCTACATTTAGTATCTAGTCAAGTCAGATCAGGTCCGGTACAAGTTTTCTTATGCTTAGGAGAAAAGTTTATCTTCCCTCTGATTCCATTACAGTCCAAGGACGTTCTCTTTTTCAGCAGATAACAGTTTAATGTCACACGCTTCATCGTTATTGCCAGATACGATCCAGTGTTTAACTTTAAAGCCTCTCTTAGATAACACCTTTTCAGAATTCCTCATAAATTCATAACCCTCTGTTTTCTACAGAATACAAGATGTCATCTACTAAGGTATTACTGATCAGCATTTTAGCCACTTTGGTATATTGTCTACTGTACATTTCAGCAGTGTGCTTCAAAGCCAGCATTGATATAATCCCACTAGGCTTGTCACCAAAGGGAACATCTGTAAGGACATAGTGATCCGGTCCAGTTCATCTTCATATCTCTCCAAACAGACCAATGGGTGTGTTGATCCAATTCGCTCGTCCGGACCGTGATGTACACATTGCTGATGTCGCCAGCGATAGCTACCTCTCTCTGACGGAACCTGAATAAAACGGCCAATAGATTATTTAGGACATTGGGTCCCTTACACCACTAGTCATTCAGCACGTGGCCCATATACGAGGCAGATGAATTAAAAACAGTTCTCAAAGGTGTTGACAGTGAGTCTGAATTAAGCACTTCATGATGTTGCACATTATGTACTGGACCTCTGTATGCTTCCAATTCTGTGTGACAGTTTTCTACATACATCTCCATTAATCATATCCTCAGTTTGCTTTTGGTAGGATTTAGTTTAATCTGAACCAGTTTTATTAGCCTTCTTTTTGTCAATTTCATCCTAGCAACCGCAACAGAACCATTGTTAGGCAATGATTTAGGATCCTTCGTCCATAGATAAGTCATAGTCCACTGCTGGGTATTATTATCATAGTTCAATCCATCCTCAGTTATGGCTAGTCCTCTCTCATCTTTAATTGTATAATCACTATTTCCAATAGCACATTTTCCATACTTATAGCTCCCGCATTTAGGGGGACAGTGGGTTCCCAGGCTTTCAACATCAAAGAAATTGTCCGTACTTGTCTGAAGCCTTTGTGCAGATTCAACACTAATGGTACCAAAAGGCGTCAAACTAGCCAGGTGATTTACTCTGACACTAACATTTCTATTACTTTCTATTAGCGGATGAGATGCCCTCAAACAATAGCCAAACTGATTCTTCATGAGTTGTAATTTGCCACTAGTTCCTATAACCACAGGCATTATTTCACTAGAATCAGTTCCGAACAGCATATCTGTCCTTCCACTCGGCCTCTCCATATCGCTAGGTGATATACCTTGAAACAGCTTTGAACCTTCAGGGGCATCAGTCTCATAGTTACTGGATGAGATTTCAACCATTCCTATAGCACTAATATCCCAAGGATGTCCAATTTCGTCTGGGATGGGTAAAACATAGTCCTTGCAAGAAACTATCTCAGTTACGCCACTTACTTTAAAGATAAATCAATGTCTCTGCCTCTCAAACCAAGCTTGGAAGCAAGTATTTGAGTTATTATTGCTATATCTGATCCTGGGTCCCAGAGTATTGTTACTGGTTGACCATTACTGAATTCTTTACTAATCACTAATAGTCTTCCTTCTTTCTTATATGCTTTCCTTCATAGCGCATGAATTGTGGAATAATACACCTTCAACATAGGCCTCATGCGGCATGTTATGATGATGCTTGCTACATCAGACATTACCGTCATCTTTAAAATCACAGGTTCTTTTCAGATTACAATGTTTTGCAATGTAAGCTCCCTGTTAACAGTTATTGCAATGTAAGCTCCCTGTTAACAGTTAAATACCATTCTTTCTTAGGGCATCAGTCTTTCTTACTCTGTCCAACCTCTAGAATGCTGCACAATCACATATATTTTGTGCATTAGTACCATGAAACGAACATCTGTTACCACATGTGTTGGATGAATATGTTCTCATTACCCACTGCACCTGTTAAAGTCGATATATTTTTTTTTTTTACGCAAGGAAGGTGGATCCAAAGGCCAGGAGCCCGCAAACTGTTCCTTCCAAAAAAAATAAAAACAAAAGAGAGCCAAATTCAAGATCCGTTTATTTCAAGACTCATGGATACACTGCGTTTGAAAGACTGGAGGCCATAGGAAGCAAAAATACAGACAGAGAGAGACAGTTCCAGAGTTGACCTTTTGCATAAATGAAGGACTGGGAGTAACGGCTAACTCTTGCATTAGAGGGTTGGACAGAAAACGGATGACAGTTTGTTGCTAGACGGGTGCTACACGCCCCTTGTAGAGGTGGCGGGATGCAAGCAGACTGTTCAGAGGAACAGTGACCATTGAAGTAGCGATAGGAAAGAGAGAAAGATGCAACGGTGCGACGAGGAGACACAGGTTGAAGGAAGTCAATAAGAGGAGAAGAGTTCATGAGACGAAAAGCCTTTGACTCCACCTGTTGAGAAGAGCTGCATGCGGGGAGCCTCCCCACACATGAGAGTTTTACTCTACACGGGAGCGAATAAAATCCGTGTATAAAGTCAACAACTGTCCAATGGTAAAGAAGATATGGAGTTGGCTTAGCACAGCTAATCTCTTAGAAGCAGATTTTACAAGAGACGTACTATAATCTTTCGAAGATAAGTCCCGAGAGAATGGAACCCCATATATGTTTAAGGATGATGCAGGATTGAGCTGGAAGTTATTACACATTAGTGGGTACTCCTGTGGAAGATTTTGTCGGGTTGACAGGTGTAAGAACTGAGTCTTTGATGCATTAAAAACAGGATTATTTTTACCCCAGTCAGATACGAGCCAAGTCAGACATTAGGTGTGCAGTAGCCTCATCCCTTGTTCGTTGAAGTAACTGCTGAGTTGATCATATACTGCTCTACTTTTTTGGCCTGACACTCCTGATTTTCGTAAAGTTTCTTAATAGCATTAACACAGTCACTCGAGTCCCTTTGCAACCCCATGTCCTGTTTCTGATTTGCTGTTACAACACTGACATTTCTTTTTGAATTTGTATTCCCAACAGTCCTTAGATTTGCATCCATATACTCTAATTCTCTTTTTTTTTCCCCTTTAAACAAACACTGGAGTAATGCTGGAAACATTCTACTACTGTCTGTAATACTTTCTGCTAATATTATCCATTCCCGTTTCTGAGCTGTGGGCATAATTTTCTCTATCTGGCTCACCACATTTGTAGTACACATCTTTGCCGTTAAGGTCATCCTTTTCAGATCCAACCGGCACCTCTCTACTTTCTCCACCATTTGAAGAAAGGTTTTCTGTCATGCTTCTTAAAGATTTAAGATAGCACAGAACAATATCACAATTTTTCTACTGTTACCGTATTTCTTATCTAATCTCTTTAGCATCTGATCTTAATCATTCTCTACCCCTTTCACGGTTTTCAGAGCGTCCCCTCTCAGGCACTGGTTTAAAGTGAATGAGTCTTTTCCAGAAGTTTTGTTCATTAGTCTTTCCAAATCTGCTCTGAAGTTTGGATACTCGTGTATGACACCATCAGACACAGGAGGTTCCACTCTGGTTTTCCCATCATCATTTTTGTTAGCCTTTACAATATGTGCTTCACTCACTTTTTTTTTTCTCTAAATCAACAATGTACTTATCCTCTTCCCCAAAATTAATTACTTCTCTCCCCATTTCACCCACTAGATTAAAATATTGATCATGAACCTTTTCTACATCCTGGTATGCTTGATTAACCTGGTCATAATAGCACTGAAGAACGGATAATGGGTTGTCTTGCCTCAAGCCATCCTGGAAGGAGTTATGTTTCCTGGTAAACATTTTCTTCGCCGAAGCTCGTTGGCTTGAGCTGCTCCATCTCTTCCTCTCGACTTATCTCAGAGCGTTGTCGAATTGTATCTGGAGTCCTCCAAATGAAAGCTGTGGCGTGACGCAAACAAGTTATTCATACAAGTTTCGACCTAAAAGATGTCATTTACATCAAAATATAATAAATAATACAAACAGTTTACAATGTAACATACAACGAACAGATAAATTATGTACACGATATAGTATTAGACTTCCAAATCAGTCCTCTTCTGTGATAGTACGAGTATGAACTATACTAAGGTTCAACCCTTAAGCCCAGGAAAGTCCAAGACAGTTCTCTTATCCCAGTTTACAGTTCCCTGTGCCTCGTTGATGCGGTGTGCTGTCTGCCGCAAGGTAATGCCAGTTTACTGCTTGGGACGGCCCTGCACGGACGATTGCTTTGCTTGCTGGTAGATGGGTTAGTTGACCAAACTGACGAGGGTTGCTTAACAACATGAGTTGGATGGCAAATACTGGATAGGAATTCTGATCGTAAGTGTACATTGTACTTCTACAGTCCACTGAGGAAGTTACTTATTAACAGATATTGCAATATGCAATATCTCAAATAACACATTGTCAAACAACATGACAAACGAATAAAGATTCACAACGTTAGCTTTGCAACATTTGGGAGGACCGTAATGAACAGCAATCCTGGTGAGAGCAGCAGCCTGAGTCGAGTTCTCAATAATAACTGAAAAATACATCACCCCACTCAAAATATAAGTTCCGCTTACCCTGCACTACAGTATATACCCACCCAGTTCTTGGAACAAATATGTAGGCTAATATATAAGAGTATATAAGAGGCATGTGGTAGTCACAGCTAAGTACCGATTGGTGTAAACAAACCAAATTCATTATCCCCATAGTATGACTAACATAACGTACGGTACTTAAAATGGAACTCTTAACACAGGACAGTATATACTGTAAGCACACAATATTACATATGGAGTGTGGAATCATGGTCGACATGAACAGTGTGTGTGCCAGCACTATAACCAAAGCAGCTGAAAACTGACGTTAGGCACTCACGAGCACCGGCTAATTATACTAAACAAATGACGATCTAATTCCACACCCGTGATGAAATAAGAAAAAAAAAATCACCATTACCTTGTATTTACACTTCTTTCACACACAAATCCTTATTTAAATTATTGGAATCCCAATAAATTCTTAAGACGATCTGCTGTCTAAATTACTCATGTTATTTTGTATGCATGATTTACAGTAATAAGGTCCAGATATGCACAGAGACTGATTCACAGCCTAACAGACCATTATCGCCATTGATGAATGGTGATACAATCATCATTATCATCCTTAGCAGTTACAAAGAAGGGTATATCCTGCCACACCCCTGTGCCTCATAGTTACACCAGGAAATCTCCAATGTCAACACCATTTTTAAGTTTTAGTGGAGCATTGGTATCATTAAGTAAAAATAACACAATTCATCCTTCAACACGGAACACAGTGCTGACTCGGGTGTTAAACCATTCACACAACTCCTTCTTTCGCACCTACAACAGAGACATAGACGTTCGTGAGTTCGTGCAGCAACAAAATTGTACACCATTTTGTTCGTTTCATCTCCGGTGTTGCAATGTGTCTTTCAGACTCTTTGACGTTGTTAATTATTGAGACATAGATGAGTCACCCGTTTGTCGCTTTTAGAGGGGATGTCATGAAATACAGGTTCAAAATGATCCTCAGTGCCCTCTACAGGTGGCTGTGGAATTACAGTAGACTGTGAGATCGAATTTACCTGTGATAGGACAGCGTGTGGGCAATTCATGCCTGATACATAAAGTCCCTTTACTGTCATACTACGACAAGCAGGTATCAGTTTACTAGAATCTTGAGCCATGATGTCAGTACCAGTCAAAACATCTGCAGGATACTGGAGTTCGTTTGTGACATAAAACTCAGCTGTGAAAGGTTTTATTAAGTCATTAAGTTGTATCTCAAGAGTTAGTTTGCCCTTCACATAAAATTATCATCTGTCAACACCACAGAGATGAATGTCAGGCGACTCAAGGATCCAGATCTGTATGATGTTTTCTTTAATACTGTATAGGCAGGACTCAGATATAAGGTTCACCATAGACCCAGAGTCCATAAAAAATGTTGTTGGGATTCCTTCACAATTACCTAAGTAAACTACAGCTAAGCGAGTCAGAAAACTTCTTTTGCATATTGGGAACTCAGAATATTGTCATTATGGAGGTTATGTTGGGTCTGGCGCGGGGTTTCCCCCGACTTTGTATTGGCAAGGGCACGACATTACCTAGAGGAATGGTAATGGCTTTTATGAAAAGTACAGTACCCTCTCCTGAATGATCGTGAAGGTGATCTACTAACAAGCCTGTGTCCTCGTTCATCTCCTAGTCTCTTTTAACAATGAGCTTCGGGTTTACCTGTTCGTTTCCAGTACCAACAAGAAGCGGTGCCAAGGTACAGCAAACTCGTCCCCGGCAGTAATTTTAGTGCTGACGTATAAACACAACAGTATATTTAGTCAAAGATGTCACATATCAAATTTGGAATAAATCGGGTGAAAATTGACGATTTATACCCATTTGAAATTTTAGGCCCAACCCACCTGACATTGACCCCCCTACCCGCCAACCGAGGGGTGAGCCCTCGTGAGGTAATGAGGCATGTTATAGGATGCAGATTTGAAAGATGCCCATTTAGGTTTTGGTTTCATGTCGTTATGACGAATTTGAATGGAGTTATGGCGAAAATACTTTATTACATCTTTTTTTTTTACCTTTTTTGGGCATACAGCCTTGGCCTTGGCCCAGTTTGGCCCCAAATCTAAGCAGGTGATCAGAAGGTCATAGCTCATAATCCCTGTAATGTTAGTCAAAATAGTACCAGTAGTTTTCGCGGAAAGTTGTTAACAAACAAACAGATAAACAAACAAACAAACGAACGAACAGACAACCGAGCGAAAACAGTACCCGTCCCCGAGTCCCTCTTGGGGGAGGACGGGTAACTGTCTTAGTTTTGCTTGTAGATCTGGCACAGTCAAGAGAGAAACTGCTTTCCAACACAAGTTTTGCACATCACGTGGCTGGTGAATGTAGTGTGATGTTTTGTTTGCTGAGTGCACGTGAGAAGTGACCTTGGCCTTGTGACTGCAAGGACTGTGTTGCTGAACTAGTAACTGGTTGAACTACAAGGTATGATACCGAGTTTCATTCCCATGTGTACAGCTAACATGGTCATGTCATGCCTTGGAGAAAACTAAATCACTACTGCTGCATCTAATTCGTCCGTACTAAGATGATTTAGGAATCTGACATAACTAAATACAGTAACACTGCGTTAAAGTGGTTTCCCATATCATCATCTGTGCCGGTAGGGGGTTGGCAGTAGCCAACACCTTCCAGCATAAGATGATTCACAGGTGTACATGGAGAGTCATGAGGAGGATGGACGATGAATTTGTTGAACGAAAGGCAATGATAGATTACATGTGTGTGGATGAGCGAATGAGTAGACAAGTGTTGGATGCAAGAGTGTGGAGAGGGTGGGGGAATGGAATCTCAGACCATCACTTAGTGACGGCCGAGGTAAGGCTGCAAAGAAAATGGGTGAAGAGACGAAGGGGAAGACAGGAGGAAACAGCTCCTATGAAAAGAGTGGAAAAGTTGCAAGAGAGTGAGAAAATGGCAGAGTATAAGAGCATGGTAGAAGAAAGACTGAGAAGGTATGAGTCAGAGCAGATGGAAGGGGTAGAAGATGTATGTAAGATTTTCACGGAAGAGATAGGCGCAGCGTGTGAGGTGGTTTGTGGAGTGAGGAGGAGATGCAGAGGTGCGCAAGGGACAGCATGGTGGAGTGATAAGGTGAAACGAGCTGTGGAACAAAAAAAGGCATATAGTGACTGGCTAGCGAGTATAGGTGGGGGAGATGATGAGAGAGAGAAGAGAGATGTGCACGAGAGCCGGAGAAGGGAGGTGAAGAGATTGGTGAAGGAGACTAAGAAGAGAGTAGATGAAGAGTTTGGGTAGAATCTGAGTGTGAAATGGAGGGAGAGTAAGAAATTGTTTTGGAAGGAGGTAAAGAAAGTAAGACAGTGTGAAAGGAGAAATAGTAGGGGAGTGAAAGATGGTAATAATAGATTGTTGGTGGAGAAGAGAGAGAAAATGAGGAGATAGAAGGAGCATTTTGAAGATTTGTTGAATGTAGAGAGTGAGAGCAGAGCGAGTATAAGTGGTTGGGGAATGGCTGGGAGAAAAAGAGGTGAGAGGAGGGAGGAAGAGATCAGTAGAGCGGAAGTAGTTGAAGCAATGAAGAAGATCAAGATGGGAAAGGCCCCAGGAATTGATGGAGTGTGTGGTGAAATGCTGAAGTATGGGGGTAACATTGTTGTGGAGTGGATATGGAAGTTGTGTAGATTGGCCTGGGAAGAGGGAAGGATTCCAGAGGATTGGAAATTAGGTATAATTGTTCCTTTATACAAGGGAAAAGGGGAAAGAGAAGTGTATGGTAAACATAGGGGTATGTGCCTTCTTAGTGTGGCTGGAAAAATATATGGTAGAATACTTATTGATACGGTTAGGGATATAACAGAGCAGCTAGTTGGAGAAGAACAAGGGGGATTTAGGAAGAGAAAAGGGTGTGTAGGTCAGATATTTGTTCTAAGATGTTTGGTGGAAAAGTATCTAAAGGGAAAGAAACTGTATGATGCCTTCATGGACTTGGAGAAAGCATGTGACAGAGTAGATAGGCAGGGTATGTGAAAGGTATTAGGAATATATGGAGTGGATGGGAAATTGTTGAGCGCTGTGGAGTATGTACGAGGGAGCTAGGGCTACGGTGCGAGTGGATGTAGAGCTGAGTGAGTTCTTTGATCTTAATGTGGGACTGAAACCGGGATGTGTGATGTCTCCATGCTGTTTAATATGTTCATGGATGGGGTTGTAAAAGAGATGCTAGGTAGGGCAGTGGATGTGGGGGTGGCTCTGTTGAATGAGGGTGAGGTGTGGAAGATTCTGGTGTTGCTGTTTGCTGATGCTACAGTATTGTTGAGTGAAGATGAGTGGGAGTTGCAAGGATTGGTGAATGAGTTTGGGACAGTGTGTAAGAAGAGGAATCTGAAAGTTAATGAAAGCAAGATTAAAGTTATGGTGTTTGAGAGGAATGAAGTCACAGAACGCACAGTGAGGCTGGATGGTGAGGATATGGAGAACGTGAGTGCATTCAAGTACTAGGGTAGTGTGATGAGTAAGGATGGAAGTTTTGGGGATGAAGTGCTTGAAAGGGTACAACAGGGAAGGAAGGTTGTTGGTTCATTGAAAGCTGTGATGAGAAATAGGGAGGTGAGTATGGAAGAAATCACTGCATGATA
>JAGKTI010021511.1:0-15713 GCA_018397915.1 Birgus latro | reverse complement strand
GTTTGCGCTCGCTCGTGTTCGTACCTTAAGCGCCCCTGTGTGAACTAGAAAACTCAAAGATTTTTGTCCATTTTCAACTAGAACAGTAAGAATACAGCGAGTCATTTGGGATATATCAGTGTAAGGTCACTGTCATTACCTATCAAAAATCAAGGTCACAGGACATGGTCAGCCCAAGTAGTATGGTATGAACTGGACCAAACCTGGAAGGGTTAAGGTCAGACAAGAATGAACATATTCGAGTTTGAGAGCAATCGGTTCAGTGTCAAGGTCACAGGACAAAGTAAAATGTTCGGCACTTAGAACGACTGGCGGGTGCGGGTGTTGTTCTGTACCCATCGAGTACTACTTATTCAAGATTGTATTTTTGATATCCTGGGGGTTTGTTGAGAATGTAAAGATATAAGTGACAATGAATTTTCATATGCGTTACATGGGCAATTGGAATTTTTTATTTATTTATTTATTTATTTATTTTTTTGTCTTCCACCTTTTCTGGTCCACTGGGAATGTAGGGCTTGGTGGTAGGCTACTCAGTCCTAACATTTAAGGCGAGGGTGACAAACCTTGTTCGTCTCTGATTAGCAAATGTGAGAGCCAAATATCTCAACCACTCCTCAGGATTAAACTCATATTGGCATCGTCTGGTTTGAGCGTTATAACTCAATAGACAACCAAGCGTTTTCTTTATAAAGATACCACCCAGTTTATACTTTCCTGGGTTTCACTAAACCATCTGGCTTGTCATTCAGTACAGACCCAACTTAAAACATTAATACACTGAGAGAAATTTTCATCTGAATGGGCGTAAGATAACAACCAGACTAGGAAATTTCACATGCAAATTACACTATAATATATGGTATCTCATGTAAGCAAGTCAACCACCACGATTTTGAATCAACAGCCATTTCATAACAGTCATCGTGTATGGGGTTCCGAAATGTGTGCAGTGATATATTCTTTTGATCTTGTATACAAAGGATTGTGATTGACTGAATAACATCCAAACAAAAGAACGATTCAACAGACAATGGGCCCCAAACCATGACTACTTGTGATGCATACAGTGGCATGGAAAAGAAATGGGTCTGTGCACTGTGGGAAACAATTATATAGGTTGATATTGTGGTTAACAAATACTGTTGTATATGACCTAGTGAATATGTAGTTGTCAACCCAGGGTATTTTCACCTGGACGTCACATTGTTTGGGGGATAACAAAGTCCAGGACAGATTTCTGGTTTCTGATCTTCAGTATTGGATCAGGGAACTGGAGATTTCCCCTATAACAGGCATATGCAGTGAAGCATCGTCAGTGGTTGCTACCTTCTCATGAAGTGCGTCCACTTTTGATATTTACGACTCTGTGCACAGTTTGAACAGAAGTCCCGTTCAATGCCAAGTGGGAGATTCTTAAATCAGCTCTAACTGAAGTAAGCCAAAGCAAGAAGCTGGTATCCAGTACGTGATTCGTTGTAGAATGGTGACTTAGGGATGTCTGTCTTTATGGTAAGCCGAAGCAAGGAAGCTAGTTTTCGTTTAATAACTGCTTCAAAACACTTCCTGAGGTCTAAGGCATATATTTTCATTGGCTTTGGAGGCTCTCTTACACCTCTTCCTTATCGACATATTTTTAATACTATACACAACAGCTTTGTTGAGGGTTACTTATAACTTTGTCATATCAGCGCTCTCTGTAGGAAGAACGTACAGAGGAATATTACCATGCCATATGCAGAAATTATCTGGAAAGGATGAAATGCCAGAAAGCCTCTTTAGGGGCCGAGAATGCGGTAGTGAAACTGTACAGTGATAAGAGGGCATCGTAGTGACTGGCTCAAGATCAAGATTAGAGCGAAACAAGTTGTGTGATGATCCCTTGGCTGTTCAGTATGGATGGGGTTATGAAAGAGGTAAAGACTCGAGCTATGGAGAAAAGGATGAGGCTGGTAATGAATGGTGAATGGTGGAGTATCTCAGGTAAATGGTGAAGGGTGGAGTATCTCAGGTGAATGGTGGAGTCTTCTTCTTTCGGCTCTCCCCTTAGGGTTCGCCACAGCGGATCACCCGTCGCCATCTTACTCTGTCTTCTGCGTCTTCTTCTGTTACACCTACCACCCGCATGTCCTCCTTCGCTACCTCCATAAACCTTGTCTTTGGCCTTCCTCTCCTTCTCTTGCCTGGTAGCTCCATTTCCAGCATCCTCCTCCCGACATACTCCTCATCCCTCCTCCGCACATGTCCAAACCATCTCAGTCTCGCCTCTCTAGCTTTGTCCTCAAACTGATGCACGTGCGCTGTCCCTCTAATATGATCATTTCTAATTCTATCCAACCTCGTCACTCCTAGTGAAAAACGCAACATCTTCAATTCTGCTACCTCCAGCTCTGCCTCCTGTGTTTTTGTCAGTGGTACCGTCTCCATTCCTACAACATGGCCGGCCTCATTACAATCTTATAAACTTTCCCTTTCATTTCTGCAGAGACCCTTCTGTCACAGGTCACTCCTGTCACCTTTCTCCACCCACTCCATCCAGCCTGCACTCTGATATTTACCTCTCTACCACACTTTCCGTCACATTTTACATTTGACCCCAAGTATTTGAATTCATCTACCTTTGCCACCTCTACACCTTGCGGCCTCACGGTTCCCCCTGTCATCTATCTAATTAACACATATCATCAGTCTTGCTTCTGCGTACTTTCATTCCCCTTCTCTCCAATGCATATCCCCATCTCTCCAGTTCTGCCTCGGCTTCTTCTCGGCTCTCACTACATATCACAATGTCGTCCGTGCACACGTGCCCCTCTCCCGGTGATGATTCATGCCTGGAACCACTGTCATTTCTGCAACATTCGCTGCCTCTCTTCTTTCTTTCTGTGGAACATCACCTGTCCTTCTCTAAACCTCACCTTCTCTTCTTAACAGAGACTCAGCTGTCTGAGGCAGCTGATAGCAAACCCATTTCTGTATCCTCCTACTTTCTCTTAACTCATTTCAAAGCCAAAGGTGACTGTTGTGTATATGTACACAACGACCTATCTTGCTCTCGTGTTCCTGAACATGATTTTTCTCAATTCTCTACTCTCTGGCTTCGGCTGTCTTGTCATTCTCTGACTAAAAATATCTGCTCTATTTACTTATTGCCTAATTCTACTGACTATCAAAAATTCTTCGACTCTCTTACTTCTATGATGGAACACACTCTATCCATATCTCCTTTCTCTGACATCTCCATTCAAGGAGATTTCAGTGTTCACCACCACCTTTTTCTCTCCTCTCCATTCACTGATCCATGTGGTGAACAAGCCTACACCTTTTCTATCCTTAATGACCTAGAGCAGCTTGTACAGCACCCTACTCATATCCCTGACCGCATTGGAGAGAGCTCCAACATACTTGACCTCTTTCTTACAACTAAACCTTCTGCTTACACTGTTAATCTTTTCTCTCCGTTAGGCATCACCGATCATAACCTTATTATCTTAACCTGTCCTATCGCTCCGGTGCGGCCTGTGGACCCTCCAAAGAAACGCTGCCTGTGGCACTTTGGAGCTGCGGATTGGGAGGTCCTCAGGCAAAACTTCTTTGATTTTCCTTGGAATGATTATTGCTTTCATTGCCTGGAGCCATCTCCGTGTGCCTTACGCATTACGGAGGTTATTCTCTCGGGCATGGAAGCATACACTCCTTTCCTATATCCTTTGTCTAACGCAAGAAAGCTTTGGTTTAATCACGTTTGTTCTAATGCTGTCTGCAACAAGGAGAGGGCCTACAAAGGGTACCGGAGCCAACCCACCCCTGAATCACATCTTTCTTATGTTTCTGCCTGGAATCGTGCCAAGTCTGTTCTTCGCTCTGCTACAAGTAATTTCATCTGCACTAAATGTTCTCAACTCTCCAACTCGAATTCTTTACGCTCCTTCTGGCACCTTGCCAAAAACCTTTCTAACAACTTTACCTCATCATCCTTCCCTCCTCTTTTCTACTCTGATGGCTCTATAGCTATTTCTTCTACTGATAAAGCAGATCTCTTCATTCAGACTTTCTCCTCCAGTTTCACCATAGACGATTCCGGTGCTTTTCCTCCATCACTTCCCCCTTCTGACTTGCTTATGGCTGACATTAAAATGTCTTCAGCTGATGTATTTTCAGCCATCACTGCCCTCAATACTAACAAGGCATATGGGCCTGATGGAGTCCCTCCTGTTGTCCTCAAGAACTGTGCTTCTGTGCTTACACCCTGCCTAAGTAAACACTTTCGCCTTTGTCTATCAACCTGTACCTTTCCTTCTTGCTGAAAGTTTGCTCTCATTCAGCCTGTCCCAAAGAAAGGTGACCATTCCCAACCCTCTAACTAACTTCCAATTGCTTTAACATCCTGTGTTTCAAAAGTGTTCGAGTCTACTCTTAACAGAAAAATTTTAAAGCATATTTCCTATCACAACCTTCTTTCTAATCGTCAGTATGGGTTCCGTCAGGGACGCTCCACAGGCGATCTTCTCACCTACCTTTCACACTCCTGGTCATCCTCCTTTTGGGACTTTAGCGAAAGCTTTGCCATTGCACTTGACAATTCAAAGCATTCGATCGAGTCTGTCATAATTTCTTTAATTTCAAAATTGCTCTCTTACGGTTTCTATCCTTCTACCTGTCCCTTCATCTCCAGCATCCTTTCTGGTCATTTTATAGGCGCTGTTGTAGACGGATATTGCTCTTCTCCTAGATCTATCAACAGTGGTGTTCCTCAGGGCTCTGTCCTATCACCAACTCTCTTCCTTTTATTCATCAATGACCTTCTAAGCTGTACATCTAGCCCTATCCACTCGTACGCTTATTATTCCACCCTTTACCTTTCCATTCGGTTCCTGCAACGACCATCTCAGCAGTTATTTTAACAAACAAGGGATAAGGCTCTGGCACACCTAATGTCTGACTCGACTCGTATCTCTGACTGGGGTAAAAATAATCTTGTTTTCAGTGCATCAAAGACTCAGTTCTTACAGCTATCAACCCGACAAAACCTTCCACAGGAGTACCCACTGATGTTTAATAATGTCCAGCTCGTTCCTGCATCATCCATAAACATGCTTGGGGTTTCATTCATTCGGGATTTATCTTGGAAAGAACATATTACAACCTTTGTGAAATCTGCTTCCAAGATATTAGGTGTGCTAAGCCGACTCCGCCCCTGCACAGTTATTGACTTGATACACGGGTTTTATTCGCCCCTGTTTGGAGTACAACTCTCGTGTGTGGGGAGGGTCCCCACATACAGCCCTTCTCAATACGGTGGGGTCAAAATCTTTTCGTCTCATTAACTCTCCTTTTTTTACTATCTCCCTTCAACCTCTTGTTGCATCTTTATCTCTTTTCTGTCACTACCTCAATGGCCACTGTTCTTCTAAACTGTCTGCTTGCATCCCTCTACCTCTACGGCGGGCACATAGTACCCGTCTAGCAACAAACTCTCATCCCTTTTCTGTCCAACTCTCTAACGCAAGAGGTAACCGTTACTCCCAGTCCATCATTTATGCATCTGGTCAACTCTGGAACTGTCTTCCTCTGTCTTTACTTCCTACTACCTCTGATCTCCAGTCTTTCAAACACAGTGTGTCCAGGCATCTCGAAATGAACGGATCTTGAATTTGGCTCTCTTTTGTATTGTTTTTGTTTATTCTTGGAAGGAACAGTAATGTGGGGGCCCATGGCCTTTGGTTCCTTCTTTCTTGCATTAAAAAAAAATCATCATTGTTCACGGAGACTTCTGTCTAATCTCATCTGTCAATCTGTCCATCACCATTGCAAACAAGAAGGGGCTCAAAGTCGATCCTTGATGCAATCCCACCCCCACCTTGAAACCCTCAGTCATTCCTACTACACACCTCACTGCTGTTACACTATCGTCGTACATGTCCTTCACCACCCTCACGTACTTCTCTGCCACTCCTGACTTTCTCATACAGTACCACAGCTCCTCTCTCTGTACCCTGTCATAAGCCTTCTTCAAGTCTATAAACACACAGTGCAGCTTCTCCTGGCCTTCTTTATACTTCTCCATCACCATTCTCAGAGCAAATATGGAGTCAGTAATACTTTTCCCTGGCATAAAACCAAGTTGCTCCACACAGATCCTCATTTCTCTTCTCAGCTTAGCTTTCACCACTATTTTCCAGATCTTCATAGCATGGCTAATCAGCTTTATACCTCTGTAGTTGCTGCAGCACTGCACATCACACTTGTTCTTGAAAATCGGTACTAGAACATTTTTTCTCCACTCCTCGGGCATCCACTCACCCTGAAGGATTTTGTGAATGGTGGAGTATCTCAGGTAAATGGTGAAGGGTGGAGTATCTCATGTAACTGGTGATGGGTGGAGTATCTCAGGTAAATGGTGATGGGTGGAGTATCTCAGGTAAATGGTGATGGGTAGAGTATCTTAGGTAAATGGTGAATGGTGAAGTATCTCAGGTAAATGGTGACGGTGAAGTATCTCAGGTAAATGGTGATGGGTGGAGTATATCAGGTAAATGGTGAATGGTGAAGTACCTCAGGTAAATGGTGAAGGGTGGAGTATTTCAAATCTCTTCTGTGCCAGTGAAAGTGAATCTGGTGTCACGAATTTTCTACATCGTAAAATTATGTAACGTAAATTGTGACATCGAGTGATTTTGCGGGAGCAACGAATTATTATGAAATGCACGAGATTTCGCTCATTCTCTCAACCGTCCGCTCACGTACTTATATTCGCATCAAGTTGTCAAAACTCTCGTCATTCTTTCTTTCGCGAGTGATTGTTTTTATGTGGACGGTGCATTCCTCTGAGCGATAATTTCTGAATTATCGCTTCTGCCTCTCTGACCGTTGCCCGGCCACACTCTTTCACACGCCCTCACGTCCTCACGTCGGACACTCGGAAACAGAGTCAGTCTGCTTCTAGTCAAGGTGCGTGTGGGTTGAAAGCTCGAGTGATCACTTTTGTTAGCGATTTCAGATCTCAGCTTGTATTGGCGTGAATCCCCGAAGCTCCCACAAGTTGGCGATCGACAGCAGCACGGTCTCACCTCCGATTAGTATTTTCTTTTGTTTTCCTATGCTTAAGTTTTTGGGTTATTTAACTATTTGTCTGTGTGTTTGACTGATTGCATTTCCCTTTCTTGATCTGAATTGGAGTTATGTAACGTAAATTTATTGACTTGTATTCAATAAATTTACAGTTCGTTTTCTTGAGCTTTGTCAAATGTAACAGTCGTGTTTAATTTTCCCACATATTTAATCCACATTTGCTACTCCACGTTAGCACAACTCTTTATATTGGTTCTTAGGCCAGCTTTTGGCATTAATCCTTAAATCCGTTGTGCTAGCTAGGAGTTTGGCTCAGCCAAGATCATGATTATTATTATTATTATTATTATTATTATTATTATTATTATTTTTTGAATGTTAAGGGAAGAAACTAACTTTCTCAGAGGCCAACGGTACAATATTACAGCCTACTTGAGCGTCTAGTCTCTGCTGTGTACCGTTGAGAAAGTCTATAAATTCTCGACTCTAGACAATTGGTGAAGTAAGCCAGCATAAAAGTGAAATCGCTACTTGATTTCACGAGTCTATTCTCTTGTAATAAATGACTCGATAGTCATTCGTAGCACACATAGCTATACATTGTATACTCCAATTATACAATATTACATTTTCCTCCTGATATACATTTTCCCCCTGACATCTGGCGACCTCATTCCAGGATAAACTCCTAGCTTGGAATTATTACCAAATTACTCACTCACTCTTACTTTAGTCACTCAGTCTCAAACTAAGCATGATGGAATTCAGTGCATTCGTGCAAGAAGCAAAGGATATGTGGCTTACTAACCCCCAGGAAATTCGAGATTATGTCCTGTCGCGCTTCAATTATGAGCAGCAACGCTAGAATGCCACCCGTGAAAAGCGGAAAATTGAGCGGGAGGAGCGGCAGAAAGTATGAGAATACGAGCGTGCTGAGCGCGAGCCAAGTGAAGAACACGAGCCTGCTGAGCGCGAAGCACGTGAGAGAGAACGTGAACACGAGCGCGAAGTACGTGAACATGAGCGCGAAGTACGTGAACAAGAGTGTGCCGAGCGTGAGGCACGTGAAGAAAACGAGCGTGCCGAGCGCGAGGCACGTGAAAAACACGAGCTGGAAGTGCTGAAGCTGAAGCGAGACTCCTTGGCTTCAGGCACATCGGGTGCAGCTAACCCAAGCTCTGCTAGCGATTTCTCAGCATCTGTTCTAGCAACTCCACGTCTCAAGCTTCCTTTTTACAAGGAAGGCGAGTGAATCGAGCCATTTATAGCTCGTTTCGAAGACATGGCAAAGCTGTACGATCAAGATGAGGCAGCTAAGCAGCTTCAGTTCCTTAGCCTGTTTGAAGGCCCTGCCCTCGACATTCTCCACAGAATTCGCGGAGATAATCTCACGTATGAGATGATGAAGACCGCACTCATCAAAGCGTATCGTCTTACTGTTGATCATGCTAGGAATCAGGTCATGAAGGCGCGTCTCCAGGAAAAGGAGACAGCTGTTCAGTTCCTTGACCGTCTCACGGCATACTTAGGCGAGTGGATGGGAAAGGACGAGACTCCCAACACGCGAGAGGGAATGATCGACCTTGTGCTGCGCACACAGCTGGAAAAGTCGTGGCCTGCTGACCTTATGGCCCAGCTAAAGATGTCCAAAGTGAAGGATGCAACCCAAATGGTGGAAAAGGCTGATGCTTTCTTTACTGCTTACGGGTACCAAACTCGTAAGCAACAGTCCTGGAACAAGAGAGATACTGCTAAGTCTAGGAAGCAATCTCAGACTGAACCCCAGCATCAAGGCCATTCTCAAAATAATGGTCATGGTCCAGGCAAACCGCAGAAGGACCAGGGGCAGAATTCACAGAAACCTGACTGGAAGAGGTACAACAAGTACCCTAAACAGCAGCAGTATCAGCCACGCAATCGCCAACCGGGACAAACCTTTTCAGTACCAGACCCAGTGTATCGGAGGCAGGAGGCAAACGCAGCCTTCATTTCCCAACAGGCGCATGATGGTGCCATCCCCACCAGCAAATGTCCTCCTTCAGAGTTCACTAGTCCCCCTCAGATGGTGAACTCTCCTCCACAGGCCGTCAGTGCTCCTGCTCCCCAGATGGTGAGTACAACTCCTCATGCATCTAGTTTGGGTACGACCCCGAAGGCATATAGTTCTCGGGGCACTACGTTTGCTGCATCGTACCCTTCTCAGTCTCATCAATGGCTGGCCGCTTCCTCCACAGGCCCTCCCACAGGTAACAGTGCCTTCCTTGTTCAGCCAGGGTTTGTGGGAGGTGTTTCTATTAATGTACTGAGAGACAATGGTTCCTCAGGTTGTACTGTCAGGTAGAGTCTTGTTCGTCCTGAAGAAAATACATTCAGACAGATCCAAGCTCAGCTCATTGACGGATCAGTGAGATTGTTCCCTGAGGCACGTATCCAGGTAGCATCTCCCTTTTACACAGGTTCAACAGTTGCAGTTGTCATGCAAGAACCTATGTTTGACCTCATTATACTTAATATACCAGGTGCCAAGTATAGTTGCACCACAGGTGTCAATACTCAGACTTCGGCTGCAGTAACACGAGCCATGGCCAAGGCTCCAAATTGTGTTTCCCCCTTGGCCATTGCATTGCTGCAAGATCTGATTTGTAGTCAATATGTTGTCCAAGAGCAACAATCTGACCCGACACTTGCTGTTGAGCGGAAGAAACAAAAGGGTAAAGTGACCAAGTATTCATGGTTTGGACGAGCCAGGTTCCTTTGCAAACAAGGACGGCTCTACCGTGAGTCATGAACACTTGAGGGTGAGGTTCGACTGCAGTTTGTCGTTCCCGCAAACTACCGACAAGCAGTGTTAGAATGGGGTCATTGTTCAGCATCAGGAGGTCATATGAGCAAAAAGAAAACCAAGGCCGTATCTGTGCTGACTTTTTCTGCCCAGGAATGGGACAGGAAATAGACAGTCTTGTGAAGTCCTGCAATGTGTGTCGACGTACCACCATTCAGGAAAGTTTCCTTCCTGCGCCGTTTGAATCCACGCCCATAATCTCTGAGTTGTGTGAGAGAGAGGGCAGTGGTAATGTAGGTGCAGACCTGACGTCTCACTCGTTGGCCCCACAGGACATAATATGTCTGGGGTCTGTACATACATATGTACCATAGCTCGTAAGCGCATAGTCACGGCGATCCCAACCGAGGACACCAACGACGAATGTGCAGTCACGGTGATCCCAACCGAGGACACCGAGGACAAATGAGCAGTTGCGGTGATCCCAACTGAGGACACCGATGACAAGCCCTTATTAGCCGTACACTAAGGGTTAGTACATATTGTATGTACAGTACTGTAGGTTAAGGGGGAAGTTCGAGACCCCACAGAGGCAATCTGAGGCTGTGTTTGAATTACCTTGTGGTGTGTCTCGAGCTGTGGGCCTCCCTGAGGATTCCCTGAGATTAAACAGAAGCCACATGAGTGTTCACACCCACGCAGGGTGTTAAAATGTGACCTGCCCAAGTTTGCATAGGGATTCTCGACTTACCTTTATTAGTTATAAGTGCAGTCACAGCGATCCCAACCGAGGACAAACGGGCAGTCGCGGTGATCCCAACCACGGACACTGACGATGAGCCCTTTGTAATAATAACTATAGCTATAAGTGTGCAGTCACGGTGATCCCAACCGAGGACACTGATGACAAACGGGCAGTTGTTGCGATCCCAACCGAGGACACCGAGGACGAGCCCTTTATTAGGTGTAAGTATAGGTTAAAAAGGGCACTGTTAAGGAAATAATGGCGACATCCTATGTATGAAACTTGCTGTTAACTGATTTTCAGCTTAAGAGTACTTTTTGTTGTGTATGGATTGATTGCTGGGCAGATGAAATTGTAATTTAGTACAAATTCTCACACTGACACTATTGATGTTCCACCTTGACTCATTCCACAGGTACAGTTGTTGGGTGAAGCAGATGTCGAGGACCATTGATTGTCTCTGCTGCATTCTGCCACCTCTTCTCCTCGGCCCTCATCACCTTTATTATTGCATTAATTTGTATTTATTATTATTGCTTTACACGTAGGTACAGTTACACTAAAACTGTTACACCTACACCGTGTATCACATACACCTGCTACATAACAATTAGTTGTCAATGTAAATGTAGCGAACTTTTGCTCAGTTTGACCTGAGTACAGGATTTTTCACTGTCGTCTCGGAGTATTTCCCTCAAGCTTGCTTTTCTTAACGTAAATACGAGGTTTTTACGCTCATAGGTGACAATGTTTTTCTCCTGTAACAGGATAGTACACACACCACAATGTGAATCTTGTGTGACTGAGCTAGGGTGTATATATTTATATATATAATGTCAAATTTTACCAGAGTAAAATTTGATTTTTCAGGGGCGTAATGTCACGAATTTTCTACATCGTAAAATTATGTAAAGTAAGTTGTGACATCGAGTGATTTTGCGGGAGCAACGAATTATTATGAAATGCACGAGATTTCGCTCATTCTCTCAACCGTCCGCTAGCATACTTATATTCGCATCAAGTTGTCAAAACTTTCGTCATTCTTTCGTGAGTGATTGTTTTTATGTGCAGACGGTGCATTCCTGTGAGTGATAATTTCTGAATTATCGCTTCCGCCTCTCTGACCGTTGCCCGGCCACACCCTTTCACACGCACTGATGTCGGACACTCAGAAACAGAGTCAGTCTGCTTCTAGTCACGGTGTGTGCGGGTTGAAAGCTCGAGTGATCACTTTTCTTAGTGATTTCAGATCTCAGCTAGTATTGGCGTGAATCCCCGAAGCTTCCACCAGCTGGTGATCGATAGCAGCACGGTCTCACCTATACCGATCAGTATTTTCTTTTGTTTTCCTAGGCTTAAGTTTTTGGGTCATTTAGCTATTTGTCTGAGTGTTTGAGTGAGTGCATTTACCTTTCTTGATTTGAATTGGAATCATGTAACGTAAATTTATTTTCTTGTGTTCAATAAATTTACAGTTCGTTTTCTTGAGCTTTGTCAAATGTAACAGTCGTGTTTAATTTTCCCACATATTTAGTACAGTTTTGCTACTCCACGTTAGCAAAACTCTTTATATTAATCACGACTGGTACTTAGGCCAGCTTTTGGCATTAATCCTTAAATCCGTTGTGCTAGTTAGGAGTTTGGCTCAGCCAAGATCCTGATTATTATTATTATTATTATTATTTTGAATGTTAAGGGGAGAAACTAACTTTCTCAGAGGCCAACGGTACAATATTACAGCCTACTTGAGTGTCTAGTCTCTGCTGTGTACCGTTGAGAAAGTCTATAAATTTTCGACTCTAGAGAATTGGCGAAGTAAGCCAGCATAAAAGTGAAATCGCTATTTGATTTCACTAGTCTCTTCTGTCGTAATAAATGACTCGATAGTCATTCCTAGCACACATAGCTATACATTGTATACTCCAATTATACAATATTACATTTTCCTCCTGATGTACATTTCCCCCCTGACATCTGGATAAATGAAAAGTAATGGTTATGGACAAGGAAGGTGACTCATTATGTAATTTAATGGTGAACAGAGAGAGAACCCAACTGACGCGGGAATTTGTGTACTTGGGTGGTGCAATGACAACTGATAAGCAAATCTTTTGAGGACTGATTGACTGACTGATTAAACTAAATAAAAACTAGCGATGCAACTGTCAGGGGCATATGCCTCCAGACAACAGTGAAAAACATAGCAAAAACTATTAATCAAATTTAGCAAAATTTAAAAAACACACTAAAACCTGTAAATCCTAAATCTTGCAAAGCAGTCCGGCTGCCTCCAAAAAAGACAGGATACTCCCTTCCATAACACAAGCATCTACTCTAAACACAGAAAAAATAATGTGCAATGCATCAGCCACCCGGTGTTCATGGAGGTGCAGATGGTGTACATCCACAAGACTTGGACTCTACCAACAAGTGCCAGAAGGTCAAGGGTTCCTACCAAGCAATCCTCTCAGTAAGAAATGGACTGATTGTTTGAATGATTAACCCAACCATCCACAGAAAAAAAGCTGACAGTAGAACTCCCAGGGTCACATGGTGACAGACAACAGTGAAAAATACAATAAGACATAGGCAACATTATGCTGTTGCAACCCTCCATCTGACCAAGCATATACCCCGCCCACCTCCCTGCACATCTAACCAAGTGCATAACACCCTCACCTCCCACCACCTCTTCTGTATAACACAGACAGCAGGTCGCATTGAAATCTCTGACTTTTTTCCTTTTAACTCTTTTATTATATAAAAAAAAAAAAACTCAAGACACAGTATTCTACCCATCAAAAAGCACCAGTTCACTGTAAGACACATAACCATGCGAATTGCGTGACTCTATAGTGAATAATTTCTGAGTTTTGGCTTCAGACAAATTCCATAGGGTTAATTGAAATCTCTGAGTATAATTTTCATTTTCAAGTAAAAGAACTACTTAAGACAAATCACTTTACCTATCAAAAGGCACCATTTCATTGTAAGACTCATAACTCTGTGAAATTTCTTGACTCTATAGTTAATACTTTCTGAGATTTGCTCCAGAAACGAAATTTGTACGCCACCTATTCTTGTCCATCCAAGTGATAACAATACCCTCCTTTGACTTCACCACGTGGTGTGTAAAAAAGTAAAAGCAGTCAAAACGACAAAATATATGAAGTAAAAAAAAAACACTAAAAACTAAAGCATACACTGGAGTCCTGCTGTCTCCACAACGAGAGGATTCCCCTTCCTTCAGCAAAGGCAAACTCTCCGGGCACCGACGAAAGAATGTACAGTATAACCCGTAACCTGCCTGATGCCCAGAAAGATACTGATGGCATGACTGACACTCCATCAGCAAGTGCTGAACAGTCATGGGGACCAAGCAATCCTCTCAGAGAGGAGGGGAGAGTGCCCTCCATTTAAAAATCCATGAAAGAACCGAGTGTGGTCAATTCAGAATCGGCATAGTCTCCCACTTGTGAGATGAACCTTGGTAACTTGGGGATTGAGTGAATGACTGAATAACAGAAATAATGACTGGCAGTT
Source organism: Birgus latro (assembly GCA_018397915.1). Lineage (NCBI taxonomy): Eukaryota > Metazoa > Arthropoda > Malacostraca > Decapoda > Coenobitidae > Birgus > Birgus latro. The sequence continues at coordinate 1,575 of JAGKTI010021511.1, read as the reverse complement.
GAACTGCCAGTGACGTATGCTGCTGGACAACAATATTAAAATGACGACTACGAAGAATAAGAGCAGACAGGAAGGTTAAACAAGTGATAATAAAAAATGAAAAACATTAAGCATTAAGTAGGCAAAAAAAAAAAAAAAATCTCTACACATCTTATAAAGGAGCCCATTTGCCTCCACAAAGGAGAGAATTCCCCCTCCCATACAACAAGGAACCTCCCCAAGCACTGACGAATGATAGTACAACCCATCACCCGCCCAGTATTCAGAGAGATACTGATGGTGTAAATTCCCAAGACTGGAACACCCCATCAGCAAGTGACGAACAGTCACGGAAACCAAGCAATCCTCACAGAAGAGAGGGGAGGGGGGCACTCTCCACGAAAAACCATGAGAGAATCAGATGTCACCAATCCAGAGTTGACAAAGCCGTCTCCTACCAGCGAGACAAGCCTCTATAATGGAAGGAGCCCATTGCATCTCAAATAGCTCACGTCTAGTTGGCCCCCCCACTATATCCCTGTGTTCTTGCCAACAATGGCGAACCCGTCTAACAATATTAGAAAAAATCAGATGTAGGCAGCAGATGCACAGGAGAATGGGATCCCACAGCAGGAGGTGCGTGGGACGATGCTACATTTGCCAGCAGATCTTCCCGCTAATTCCCTGACACACCCACATGGGCTGGAACCCAACAAAACGCACCATGACAGCTAAGGAAGAAAAGCCACTCTAAAATCGATGAAACCAAATGATGAGATGGAATAAAAGACTTCAGTGCAGAAAGAGGATTGAAGTAGTTACTAAAAGTCACAAAAGCAGTCTGTGGATAAATTGATATGGTAAGCAAATAATGTAGCAGTTGTTTCAACCATAAAAACAAACGAAATAGCGGGAAGGTTACCACCCTGACTGAGGGAAAGGAAAACAATATCAAACCCTCCCAAGTACCTCTTTTTGAAACATCTGTACAGACACGGACGAGACACTTATGAAGGGAAATGAGCTTTTTCTAACAGCAAAGGACCCACCGAACGTAACCCAAAGAAGTAGCCAATAACACTGGTACCCGATGCAGACAAACTGTCAGTGAACGGATAGAGGCGGGTATAACAGATAGGACACTGTAACCAAAGGGCATTGGAAAACCTAGGCGAGTGGCATATGGAGAAAACCAGGAATCCTGGGACAGCATTACACAGGACACACATTCCAGGAGGTAGTGAAGATGATAACAACAAATCATCATCAACAACTTGTGGACAAAGTCCAAAGGAAGGGTATAAAAAACTTTCCAACAAGTTAAAAATGGGAATGACATGAATGTCCCAGTCGTCAGACGAAGTTCATAATGATGCTCTGGATGTAACATCCAAAGCCGGGTAACTGTAGCAGAATATTATACCTCAAACCCACACTAACGTTAAGTAAGAATAAGAGATGTTTGCACAGCAAGAGGAAAAGGGTTTGATAGCCAGCTCCCCGTGAGGTACGAGAATGAGTCTCTACCATCATGAGATGCATGGCCTTAATACAAGTTACCATAAATGAATGGAAATGAAGACTCTAGGTCAGATG
>JAGKTI010021510.1:0-15713 GCA_018397915.1 Birgus latro | reverse complement strand
GAAGTTGTTGAAACCCATGAAGAGTATGTATGAGGGTGCTAAGGCTGCAGTGTTTGTGGATAGTGAACTTGAGTGAATTTTTCTATTTGAATGTTGGATTGAAACAAGGATGTGTCATGTCTCCATGGTTGTTAACTCTGTATATGGATGGGGTAATAAAAGAGATACAAGGTAGAGCAGTGGATGTTGAAGTGGCCCTTGTGAAAGAAGGCAGTGTTTGGAAACTCCTGTACTGTTGATGCAGATGATATTGTGTTGTTAAATGAAGACGAAGGGGAGCTACAAGGCTTGGTGGATGAGTCTGGGAGAGTATGTAAGAAATGGAATGTAAAGGTGAATGCAGGGAAGAGTAAAGTTATGGTCTTCAAAAGAAGTGAAGTCAGTGAATGTACAGTGAGGTTGGATGAGGAGGAAATGGAAAATGTGAGTGCATTTAAGTACTTGGGTAGTGTGATGAGTAAGGATGGAAGTTTAGAGGGTGAAGTGCTTGAAAGGAAGAAAAGTTGCTGGTTCCTTGAAAGCAGTGATAAGAAACAGGGAAGTGAGCATGGAAGTAAAAAAGCTATTACATGACAGTATTGTGATACCAACTCTAACATAGGGAAGTGAAGCTTGGACCTTGTTGGAGGGACAGAAGTCAAGAAAGCAGTGGAAGTGAGTTATTTGAGAGGAGCGTGTGGAGTCACATGATAAGACAGACTGACAGGTGAGGAAGCGAAGAAGCGTTGTGGTGCGGATGTGGATGTGATAGGTAGCGTTAAGAGAAACACAATGAGGTGGTTTGGCCACGTGGAGAGGATGGAGAGTGAGAGAGTGACGAGGAGATTGTATGTGAGTGAGGCGGAGGGGGGGAGAGGAAGAGGCAGGCCAAGGATGAGATGGAGGGATGGAGTGGAAAGGTATATGAGAGAGGGGGGTGTGAGCTGGGAGCAGAGCAATGAAATGGCAGGGGACAGGGTGACATGGAGACGATTTGTTTGTAGCCCCCCCTTATGGGATTAAGGCGTCTGGTAATAGATAGACAGATATTCATCATCATCATCCAAACCTCCTTTCCCACCCTAGGGCAGGATGAGGTGTAGCAAGGTCCAGACAGCCCAAGTTTGCCCAGTCCAATGAGCCACGCTTCCATTCACTCATCATTTAAGCCCCCAGAATCCTGGTTCTATCTCATACACCAAAAAAACTTTCACCACATTCTGCTACTTAACATAAATATATCCGATATGAATCTATCAATCCGAATACTGTAATCTGAATTCATATCGTATGTTTCATAAATTAATCTGAATTATGTTCTTAGTCTAATCCTTAAATCTGCATTTGAATTACTCCTCACCCTGCTTGTGCAGCTCACCCGGCCTGTTCCACTCTAACATTCCAAAAAGTGTTGTTAGAAGCATCAACCATGTACTTCTGATTTGGACCAACAGACAAACACAAAATTCATCTTTTTGCAATTTTAACATTTCATAAAGTTTTAGCAACTGTAATGTACACATCTACATTCACTGTAAAAAATTATACCTGTTAGAGCTGTTTAGAGATATGCAATCCCCTCAATTTCCATGGAGGACAAACAGACATACAGGAAAACATTCTCTTTTATATATCTATATATGGATGAAATATTCTTCTGGAAATTCTACATATAATGACTGAAAATATATTCTAAAAATATTTTGCTTTCTTTATTGTACATAGTATGCACTTTCATTTACTGGGAAATAATGGCACACATGCATACAATTTTCTTATGAAATTAAGTACTGTAGTAGATACCAAAGAAAAACTCTAAATATTTTCAGAAGGCAACCAAATAATATTTATTAATTTTATCTAATTTAATTTAATGAACTGTCACTTCTGCCTACATCAATGGTTACATGAAGGTTTTGCCTATTAAACACTGACCGTAACTGTTTCACAAAACTGGCATCTTTGCCCCTTCAATATTAAACACCTCATAATAACTATTACATCAACTGTAGCTAAAAGATAAAAATAAATCCTCATTTCATTACTGTACTCAGGAAATAACAGGTCTTCTTCTCTGAATTATTTATTTACAATCTTGTACTGTACTGCTATAGACAAAAATACTTCTATTCAACCTGCCAGTTCTAAGATCTCTATGGAAATGCTAGACACAAGCTGTCAGGAAGTAACAGCTCATACATACCACATACTATGCTATACATCCCTATGCCCAATAACCAAAAAAATAACATGCACACCTACCCAGCATTATAGTCTCATGAAAGCAAATGACTAAATTTATAATGAAAGTTTTGTTTCTGGGGATGCATTAGAGTATTTTGAATATACAATCTAAGACACCACTATCTTTCCAGTTCTGTCTAAAGAAAATTACACCTGGCAAAATACAATGAAAACCCTACCTCTACTAGTGCGTGTTTCAAATGGTTCAAATTTTCCGCTATATATTCGTCAAACTCTGGGAAGATAGTTGTCTCTTATATTGTACTGACCTATAAATTGTACTTCAAAATATTGCACTTCTACTACTCTAATATGATAATACATTCAAAATACAGCCTAGATTTTACCTAAGCAGCTGCTTTGTAAGTCAGTCATACTGGGGTGAACTTTGTTTGGTCAGTTAGGGATGCTTTAGTTAGGGAAAGGGTCCAATGTTGTTGTTGTTGTTGATGTTATTGTCCCAGACTTATCTGAATATGAACCCAGTTGCCTATGGGGTTCTGCAGTCTACCATTCTTCTTTGAGGGCACCATATAGGGAGGGAGTAGAGGGATAGTGTAACCTTGCGTCCAGTAAAGTAATTAAATCAAACACCACTGCCATACTGGACTAATTCCCTACTGAACAAATAATACTTGTGGGGAAAAATATTGAGGGCCGACAATCTATCTATCCATCCATCTACTGCCTGACGTCTAAATCCTGTAAAGAGTGGCCACAAACAAATCGCCTCCATGTCACCTGGTCCCCCGCCATTTCACTGACCTGAATCCATCTCACACCCTCCTCTCTCATATACCTCTCCACTCCATCCCTCCATCTTATCCTTGGCCTCCCCCTCCCTCTCCACCTCACTCACATACACTCTACTCATTAGTCTCTCGCCCTCCATCCTCTCCACATGGCCAAATCAACCTCAATGTACCTATCACATCCACATCCACACCACAATGCTACTACACTTCCTCATATGTCAGTCTGTCTCTCCATGTAACTCCACATGCTCCTCTCAAATAACTCATTTCCACTGCTCTCTCTCTTGACTTGTGTCCTTCCGACAAGGTCCAAGCTTCACTTCCATATGTTAGAGGTGGTATCGCAATGCTGTCATGCAGCGACTTTTTTACTTCAATGCTCACTTCCCTGTTTCTTATCACTGCTTTCAATGAACCAGTAACCTTTCTTCCTTGTTTTACACTTTCAAGCACTTCATCCTCCAAACCTACATCCTTATTCATCACACTACCCTGCACTTGCATTTTCAATTTTCTCATCATCCAACATCACTGTACATCCAGTGACATCATTTCTCTTGAAGACAATAACATCCATCTTTAGATTCCATTTCTTACACACTCTTCCAAATTCACTCACCAAGCCTTGCAGTTCCCCTTCTTTTCACTTAACAATACAGTATCATCTGCAAACAACAGTACTGCACAGGGAGTTTCTAAACACTGCCCTTTGTCATTAAAGCCACTCCAACATCCACTGCCCTACCTTGTATCTCTTTTACAATCCCATCCATATACAGAATGAACAACTATGAAGACATGACACATCCTTGTTTCAATCCAATATTCAACTAGGAAAATTCACCCAATTCACCATTCACACACACTGCAGCCTTAGCACTCTCATACGTACTCTCCACAGCATTCAACACATTCCCATTTACTACACATATTCTTAATATTTTCCACATTCCTCGTCTATCCACCCAGTCATATGCTTTCTTCTTATCCATGAAAACCACATACAACGTCATTCCCTTCTCTAAAAACTATTCCACTACAACTTAAGAATGAATATCTGATCTACAAAACCTCCTCCCTTCCTAAAACCTCCCTGATTTTCACCAACTAATTTTGTTGTTATTTCCCTAACTCTCTCAATAAGTATCCCACCATATACTTTTCCTATTACACTAAGAAGACAAATGCCCCTCTGATTACCACACACTTCTTTCTCCCCTTTCCCTTTGTACAGAGGAATAATTATACTTGACGTCCAATTCTCCGAAACTCTACCTTCCTCCCAGGCCAACCTGCACATCTTCCATATCCATAGTACAACTATCTCTCCCCCATGCTTCAGCATTTCACTACACACTCCATCAGTTACTGGGGCTTTCGCCATTTTGACTTTCTTCACTGTTTCCACTACTTCCATCCTACTGATTTCTTCTTTTCTCACCTCCCTCCTTTTCCCAGCCACTTATCCTTGCATCACTTTCATTCTCAATGTTTAACAATTCGTGAAAGCATTCTTTCATATGCTCACCTTTTCTCCCTTCTCCACTAGCAATCTACCATTTTTATCACATCTCCCCAACTAGCTTCTTTATCACCCTGTCTTACTCTCTTTACCTCTTTCCATAACGTTTTCTTACATTTCCTCTACTTTACGCTCAAATTCCTTCCAAATTCCTCATCCATCAATCAACCATTTTTATCTTTCACTCCCCGACTAGCTTCTTTATCACCCTGTTCTTACTCTTTTTATCTCTTTCCAGAACATTTTCTTACATTTCCTCCACTTGACACTCAAATTCCTTCCGAATTCCTCATCCACTCTCTTCTTACTCTCTGTTACTAATCTTTTCACCTATCTCTTCCTCTCTACATATAACTCTCTCTTCCGTCTCAACTTCCTCCACACCCAAGCTTCCCATCCACTCATTATATGCTTTCTTCTTTTGCATCACAGCCTGTCTCACCTCTTCATTCCATCATGCTGTTCCTTGCACCCCCTTTCATTTTCTCTTCACCCCACACACCACCTCACATGTTGCACAGACTTCTTCTGTGAATATCTTGCACACATCTTCCACCTCCACCATCTGCTCCAAATTATACTTACCAAATCACTCCTCCATTTCTCTCTTATATTCTGCCTTTTTTCCACCCTCTTCCAACCTCTCTACCCTCCCTGTAAGGACTACTACTTACTGTCCTTTCCTCCATCTATTCCTCCATTGCATTTGAACCTTGACTTTTTCATGGTGGTCAGAAAGTTCACTCCCTTAACCTCTGTACGCTCTTGCATCCATTACACACCTTCTCATTCTGTCATCCACACACACACAATCAATCACTGCCTTCTGTTCATTTAGTTCCCCACCCACCCTTCAGACAAAACTATAATTCAAGACACAAAAATGCCTTGAATGTTGTAAACAATGATAGGCAAACACACACCAAAAAACAGTTAGGCATGATGAATAATGGCAGGTAGAAAAAAGGTTGTCCATCATAATATTATGGTGTTAGTAAACCAGAGACTACAGAATGACTGACGCTCAATGATGTAAAGCATAAACGAATGTTTTGACTGGCTGCTGCACCTCTCCCAGCCAATGCATGTTCTCACTATTTGCAGCACCTCTCAATTTCCTGGAATAACAGACTCCCCCCTCTCCCCAAATCCTCAGATTTCACACTCATCCATGGAAACAAACTGTAATTAATGTAAGTGTTCCATACTATTTTTTTGTTTTCCACTGAATATTTTGAGTATTGTATCTACCATATTATAAGCGATTCATATTAAAGAAATGCGTACTGAACATGAGGCCAGTGTGTTTGTGTACAACTGGGCCAGTTACATTACAGCCACCACTTGAAGTCCCTCTAAGTTACAGTATCTAGGCATAGAGTGAATTAGGCAACATCAGTTAAAGTATGATAAAGTAGCAACCTGGAGTATGTCTAGTTACCCCCAAAACAAAACTTTCACTTAATCTTACCACCCACTGGCAACATATCTGCAACTGGAAGTCTTAGTATGGGAAATACTCCATTATATCATATCTCATTGCACACCTAAATAATCAAACATATAGAATATATTGATGCCCTGACTAGTACAACATGAGCAAGATAAGGTCAACACCCAAACTATAAAAATAATTCAGTATCTACAGAAACACCTCTCATGACCCACACTCTGCTTCTGACTTGAAGGCATGACACAAATAATAACTGTTGGCAGTGTATATACTGAACATTTCTACAATAAGCACTCCATATACATTAAAAATTTTCAGTGCATTTTATTTGGATTGGTTTTTATACTGCCATTTTATTATGGCTTCCCTAAATGAAAACCAAGACATGGCATCAAGTTATAAAGAGAAAAGCAACAATATGTTTTTCATATCCTACTTCTGCAAATTCACTCCAGAGAAACTAGGTTATGGACGTACTGCTGGATCTTCTTCAACCTCCTACTCAATGAAATGGTAAATCACACAAGTGACCCCACCTGAGAACAAAACTAGTCAGACTGCTGTGCGTGGTGTCAAGAGAGATTCAACTTTAAAATCACAACAGATATGGAAGATCCTCAGTAAGCATATAACCCAACCAAATAAATACAGTGGGCCCTTGCTTTACACAGGTTTGGTTCATGCTAATCACCTTTACACGGCACCTCCAATCTCTGCCCTTTGGCTCATTATGCTGGCCAGTACATGGTTTACATGGAAAGATTATGGTTACGAACACCGGATCGCCACCTTCAACATTCAAAATACCTGCACTATGACAAGGTGGTCATAGGATGGCCCTGATGCATGTACATACACGCACATACACCACTCTGGACATCCTTCACCTGTCCCTTTTATCCATGCTGGTTGCATATTGTGTCCCATCCTTGATAATGTACACGAGTCATTAGAATCTCATATAAAGTAATCTGCTGTTAGTTTAACACTTACCTTGTAGTATTTGAATTATAGTCCCCCATGCAACGGAAAAGCCCACCGTACGGTAGTCTGGATAAAAGGGTGCAACTTATTACTGGAGGGGAGGGGAGGGGAAATCTCAAGCACTTACACACTAAAGAACAAGTGGAGGACAGTGCAAAGTTTAACAAGAATAATGAATCAACTGACTGGACTGTGCACTTACACCTAGCTAAGATGGACCAGACCAGACCATCAGGCTGGGTGGGCTGAGTGACTGATTGAAATGCTTTTTCATGTTAAAGCATAACATTACATGGATGGCAAGGCATGGACATGGAGCTACCACATATGCACACCCACACCCTATGACCGCCTAGCAGGCACTCTCTCTTGTTTCTCTTCAGTTAAAAGTGTTTTTTTCACATTTCTTTCAGGTTACACCATGAGTATGTGATTGAAACAAATGACGATGAAGAAATTATGAATGCATTTTAGAAATGAACATTGTATGCAAATAGTGTTAGCTGATCAGAGTGCTTACAGGGGTCAGCAGACTGGAAGTCAGAGAAAGATTTTGTAGGGACACTGAGCTTTAAACCAAAGAATGAAGCCCGGCTTAAATCTCAAGTCTAACAAAAGTGCATCACTAATCATCTCTACTACTGTGTCAAGAAGATTTTTAATTCCACTGATGTTACTATTATTCCTGTACAATCAATATTTAATACAGTATGTTTAATGATGATCAGTGTATTTTTATGCATGCATTTGGTGGCAGTACAGCTTTCAATAGGGGCATAATACAGACTCTGAAAAATTTTTGGAGGTCTTTCCCAACATCAGCCACTTAACAGTGTATCTTATGGAACCATTTACGCTGAATTCATTTATGCGGCGACCTTACCCCCACATTACCCACCTAAAACAAGGGACCACTGTATTATAGTATGTGGAGATTCATCACAAAACAAAATTATCTGTAATAAGAAATATGGCAAGAAGAGTTAATCATTAAGTACACACTAGGTGATAACCTAGCCCTAGGAACTCACACTTTTAATGTTAATACGAATAAGCAATCTGATTTAGAGAGATAAATTATCACGAAATCTTCCAAAATTGGTTGATAATTGCAGTTGTCATAATACCAGTAGTGATATTTAGAATGATCACAAAATTGCAAATGCAGCCATATGCTGTAAGAACTTCTGATATTATTCCTGTAAACTCATACACAGAACATTTCTCTATTTTCTATAACACTTAGCTACTAGACTTGAGAAATTCCTGCATACAATAGTTTTTAATAATAAAACACAGGTCAAAACATACTAAGAACACCAAACTTAAGTATCACACTATACAATCTCATTCCCCCTAAAAGGCTACCTCCTCAATTATTATGGGGGGGATCCAGTGCTGTACTACAACAGTTTAAAGTCAATACAGACTCCTTCAAATAAACCGAACATTATTTTTCAGGTCAATTGGTTTGCATAGTTTATTCAGCACTTTACTGCACTCATGCATTTCTCATATTATTCCTACATTCAAATGGTTTTAGTTTCTTTTGGAGACTTCCTGAACATGACAGGCCAGATATGAGCTTCATAAACCTGATCATTTTGAGGGGGAATTCCTAATAAGAATGACTGTCTGATGGGAGCAATAATTAACTTAAACATGTCATCAGGTTGATGGGTATCTGCCAAGCATCTCAGAACTGTATAGGATATTTTCAGCTTAAGATACACCATCCATTCATCCATCATCCAATCCTATGAGGAGCGTAGGAACCTGGGGCTAGGCAAGTTGGTCCTGACATTTAAGATGAGTGACCAGCCTCACTCATCCCTGAATGGCATTACGTGAGCAATAAACCCCAACCACCCCTTGGATAAAAACCTACACAGGCTCAATCCGACTGGAGCCCCTTAATTACTCACTAAACCACCATGCGCCATAATTTGTTTATATGGTTACCACCCAGGGTAGTAAATGGTTTCCTGGTGTACAGGAAACCATCTGGCTTGTCACTCAGTGTAGAGTTACGAATAGGCAGAAGGAAGAGGAAAGAATGAAGGAAAGACAGAAGACGGAGTGTAAAGCCACTCGTACGCAGAAGAAAGAGGAAAGAGTGAAGGAAAGAGAATTAGAAGAGGAAGGATGAAAGAGAGGAAGGATGGATGAGAGGAAAGGGCAGACACCCAAAGCAGCACTACATCAAGTGAGTGGATGGTGAGTGCCCCCACCTACAAGTATTCATAAAACAGTAACACAAATACAGTACTGTAACTTCATGTACAGGGATGTATATGGTAGGCAGGTAACAAGCCTGGAACATTTACAAAGACCCTCATTAATAAATACAAAAATAAATAAATAAAAAGTAAAAATTTTCCAAGGAAATATATTAGGAATAAGAATGATCATACTATGAAAAATGGGAAACAAGGAAAACTCACTTGTTCTCTTTATGAGGTAAAAAAAAAAAAATCCCCCCCACAATATAAACCACAACATGGATAACTTCACTAGGCTACAACAGCTCCTTCATTTTCTTCTGTGAGTAACTTACATGTAGATACACCGTTTAAAGTACAATATACCAGTAACTTGGTTTATGCCAGGAAGTATTGCTTTCTTTGTTTATTTACAATCTTCAAAGTATAATAACTTCATCATAATTATTAACATATCTTGAAGTTTCCAACTGAGCAGAAAAATGGTTTAAGAACATGACACATGGAGAGCTGCAATCAGGTGGCTGGACCTAAATAAACCTCTAATCATAAATATAAGGAACTAACAAAACATGTTCATAAAGTACATTGTTCTTATATGGTTGTTAGCGTCCCAAAACTGTGCCGTTTGTCTGCTATAATCTACATTTTTTGGTTAATATGCAAAAGAGAATTTGTACATCACCGATGTAGACACGCTTTACATTAATACTGTACTGTAAGATAATTACACTGTTCTTCCATATTAAACATTATCTGAGTCATAATTCATCAATACATATTATCAACAGTTCCATATTACCCATATCCATCATGAACTTAATGAGAATCACAACAGCAGAAATCTGAAAACTTTCCAGCATTATTAACAAACACTCTTTATTTGAATTCTCTTCTTTGGTTCACTTTAAACTTTCATTAAAAGCTTTATCTCACTCACTCCACACTCTCCTTCCTCTTACATTACTCACAAACCACTGTTCATGATATTTTCAACCACAATCCTATTTAATACTTCTTAATCCTCATCTCCTCCCTCAACCTACATTCTGTTTTTTTCAGTTCAGTGAGTTTCATTCCTTTACATAGTGTCTTTCATACATACATACATCATCTAAACCTGTGTTGCCCCATGAGGAGTGTATGAGCCCGGGCTGGGCAAATTGGTTCTGACATTTAAGATCAGAGTGACCAGCCTCGCTCATCCCTGAGTGACAGTACGTGAACAATAAACCCCAACCAACCTTTGGATATATAGTAAACCGAAACAGGCTCAATCCAGTTGGAGCACCTTAATTACCCACTAAACCACAAGGTGCCATAGTTTGGTTATATGGTTACCACCCAGCATAGGAAATGGTTTCCTGGGGTACAGGAAACCATTTGGCTTGTCACTCAGTCTAGAGTAACCCATGGACAGAAGGATGAGGAAAGAAAGAATGGAACAAAGGACATAAGAGGAAGGAAGGAGAGTAGAAAGGAAGAAAGGATAGCCACCCGAGAGCAGCAGTACATCGAGGGAGTGGATGGAGAGCGTCCCCACTAACACCTCCACCTAATTATACCACCAATCCATCTATCATCCAATCCTACGTTTCCTCATAAGGAGCGTAGGAGCCTGGGAATACCCAAGTTGGTCCTGATGTTTAAGATGAGTCACTAGCCTCACTTATCCCTGAGCGGTATAACATGAGCAATAAACCCCAACCACCCCTTGGATATAAACCTTCACCGCCTCAATCCGACTGGAGTGCCATAATTACCCACTAAACCACCAGGTGCCATAATTTGGTTATATGGTTACCATCCAGCATAGTAAATGGTTTCCTGGTGTACAGGAAACCATTTGGCTTGTCACTCAGTGTAGAGTCACCCATAGGCAGAAGGAAGAGGAAAGAATGGAGGAAAAAAAGAGGGAAGAGGGAGTGTAGTCACCCGTAGGCAGAAGGATGAGGAAAGAATGAGGTAAAGAAAGACAGAAGAGGAAGGAAGCAATGTCCTAATATTTTTCACTTCTTCAATACATCATATATGAACTATCACTTCATTCCCTATGTTCCAGTCACCTTCTATGCATAGCCCTTTCTTTCTTATGCCTAGTATTAACCCTTCCCAGACTGCAGATGAACTATAATAAAATTTTTATCATGAACATACACCCTTAACCCAATAGTGTCATAATCTGGTCTTTGAAAGCTAATATTATTACCTTGTCCAATTTTTCCCCCCTTAATATCATTATCCTCATCACTGTCATATTTACTTCCTTATATGCTCAAAGCAATTTTTTTTTTTTCAAGGAAGAAGAAAACAAAGGTCATGGGCCTGCAAATCATTTCCTCCGAGAAAACACAAAGGCAATACAAAAGAAAGCCAAATTCAAAATCCGTTCATTTCGAGATGCCTCGACACACTGCGTTTGAAAGACTGGAGATTGTAGGAAGTAGGAAATACAAACAGAGGAAGACAGTTCCAGAGTTGACCAGTTGCATAAAGGACTGGGAGTAATGGTTAACTCTTGCATTAGAGAGTTGGACAGAAAAGGGATGCGAGTTTGTTGCTAGACGAGTACTACGTGCCCATCGTAGAGATGGGGGGATGTAAGCAGGCAGTTCAGAAGAACAGTGGCCATTGAAGTAGCGATAGAAACGAGATAAAGATGCAACAGTGCGGTGAAGAGACAGAGGTTGAAGCAAGCCAGTAAGAGGAGGAGAGTTAATGAGACAAAAAGCCTTTGACTCCACCATATTGAGAAGAGCTGTATGTGGGGAGCCTCCCCACACATGAGAGTTGTACTCTAAACAGGGGCGAATAAAACCCGTGTATAAAGTCAACAACTGTGCAGGGGTAAAGAAGGTTCGGAGTTGGCTTAGCACACCTAATCTCTTGGAAGCAGATTTCACAAGAGATGTACAGTAATATGTTCTTTCCAAGACAAATCCCGAGTGAATAAAACCCCAAGCATGTTCAAGGATGATGCAGGAGCGAGATGGACATTATTAAACATTAGTGGGTACTCCTGTGGAAGATTTTGTTGGGTTGATAGGTGTAAGAACTGAGTCTTTGATGCATTAAAAACAACAAGATTATTTTTACCCCAGTCAGAGATACGAGCCAAGTCACACATTAGGTGTGCCATAGTCTCATCCCTTGCTTGATGAAATAACTGCTGAGATGGACGTTGTGGGAACCGAATGGAAAGGTGAAAGGTGGAATCATCAGCATATGAGTGGATAGGGTTAGATGTACAGCTTAGGTCACTGATGAATAAAAGGAAGAGAGTTGGAGATGGACAGTGCCCTGAGGAACACCACTGTTAATAGATCTAGGAGAAGAACCATGGCCATCTACAACAGTGGCAATAGAATGACCAGAAAGGAAACTAGAGATGAAAGCACAGATAGAAGGATAGAAACCGTAAGAGGGCAGTTTGGAAATTAAAGATTTATGCCAGACTCGATCGAAAGCCTTTGAGATGTCAAGTGCAATGGCAAAGCTTTCACCAAAGTCCTGAAGGGAGAATGACCAGGAGTCTGAAGGGTAGGTGAGAAGATCGCCAGTGGAGCATCCCTGACGGAACCCATACTGACGATCAGAAAGAAGGATATGATAGGAAAGATGCTTTTAAATTTTTCTGTTAAGAATAGACTTGAATACTTTTGAAACACAGGATGTTAAAGCAATTGAATGATAAAGGGTTGGGAATGGTCACCCTTCTTTGGGACTGGCTGAATGAGAGCAAATTCCAAGAAGAAGAAAAGGTACAAGCTAATAAACAAAGGCAAAAGAGTTTACCTAGGCAGGGTGTAAACACAGAAGCACAGTTCTTGAGGACAACAGGAGGGGCTCCATCAGGCCCATATGCCTTGTTAGTTCTGAGGCCAGTGATGGCAGAAAATACATCAACTGAAGAAATATTAATGTCAGCCATGAGGAAGTCAGAGAGGGGAAGTGATGGAGAAACAGCACCGGAGTCATCTAAGGTGGAATTGGAGGAGAAATTCTGAGCGAAGAAATCTGCTTTGTCAGTAGAAGAAATAGTTACAGAGCCATCAGAGTAGAAAAGAGGAGGGAAGGGTGATGAGGTAAAGTTGTTAGAAAGTCTTTTGGCAAGGTGCTAGAAGCAGCGGGAAGAATTCGAGTTGGAGAGTTGAGAACAATTTAGTGTGAATGAAATTATTTTTAGTAAAGCAAAGAACAGACTTAGCATGATTCTGGGGAGAAACATAAGAAAGATGTGACTCAGGGGTAGGTTGGCTCCGGTACCTTTTATAGGCCCTCTCCTTGTTGCGGACAGCATTAGAACAAATGCGATTAAACCAAGGCTTTCATGTATTAGACAAAGGATACGAGAGAGGAATGTATGCTTCCATGCCCGAGAGAATAACCTCCATAACACGTAAGGCACTCGCAGATGGCTCCCAGCCAAGGAAGCAATAATCATTCCAGGGAAAATCAAAGAAGTACTGCCTGAGGGCTTCCCAATCCGCAGCTCCAAAGAGCCACAGACGACGTTTCTTTGGAGGGTCCACATGTCGCACCGGAGCTACAGGACAGGTTAAGGTAATAAGGTTACGATTGGAGGAGCCCAATGGAGAGAAAAGATTAACAGTGTAAGCAGAAGGATTAGTTGTAAGGAAGGGGTCAAGTATGTTGGAGCTCTCTCCAAGGTGGTCAGGGATACGGGTAGGGTGCTGTACAAGCTGCTATAGGTCATTAAGGATAGCAAAGGTGTAGGCTTGTTCACCAGGTGGATCAGTGAAAGGAGAGGAGAGCCAAAGGTGGTGGTGAACATTGAAATCTCCAGAGAAAGGAGAAATGGATAGAATGTGTTCCATTGTAGAAGTAAGATAGTCAAAGAACTTTTGATAGTCAGTAGAATTAGGCAATAAGTAAACAGCACAGATATATTTAGTCAGAGAATGACAAGAGAGCCGAAGCCAGAGAGTAGAGAATTCAGAAGAATCAAGTTCAAGAACACGAGAGCAAGAGAGGTCGTTGTGTACATATACACAACAGCCACTTTTGGCTTTGAAATGAATATAGAGAAAGTAGGAGGATACAGAAAAGAGTTTGCTGACAGTTGCCTCAGACAGCTGAGTCTTCATTAAGAAGAGAAGGTGAGTATTAGAGAAGAGGTGGTGTTCCACAGAAAGGAAGTTAGAAGAAAGGCCGCAAATGTTGAAGAAATGAAGAAGTGAGTCAGACAGTGGTTCCAGGCATACTGAGTCATCACTGGGAGAGGGGCAGATGGTGGGGGCATTTATGGTCCCGCCCCCCGGGGACTCCGAGGCTGGGTTAGAAGATGACATTTTTCTTTAATTTTAATCTTTAATAGTTTAATTATATCAAAAGATATAATGTGTTTGCAGAATATAAGCTTCATCACAGCCTCAACAATATAAGTGATATAATTTTTTGACGTCATAATTCTTTTAGAATATGGATACTGGGGTTATCCTTCAATCCATAATCTCTGTTTTTGCCTTATGTATTTTCTATTAAAAAAAAAAAAAGTTAGGAACCCGGGATTGACAGCTTGCAATATTTTCGAAAAAAAAAGGAAAAAAATGGGGGGGTGGGGGGGGACAAAATCCAGATCCCTTCATTTAAAAGAGCTGGAGGTCATTTTATGTAAAGAAAATGTTTAAACCTTTTACTGGCATCAACTGAAAAACAGTATTACCAAGTCACTGCTGTTGGTGCCAATCTAGCAGGCTTATTTAAAAACTGCATGCAATTTTCCAAGAACTTTCCATTACATCATCTATGAGGTCCTTCCACTCTCCACTCATGCTGTCATCACATGCTCATATATATTTATGTATCATTTATAAAGGCTCCAGCATGCTTGCATGCATCAGCCTTTGTCATGCTCATGTAAAGTGATGACATATATTTGTTATGTTCATATATACTGACATATATTTTCAAAAAGGAGTTTGGAAGGGTGTGTGAAATGAGGAAATTGAAAGTAAATGAGAATAAGAGTAAAGTGATGTAGTGTACGAGGTTGGCAGATGGTAGGAGGATGAAGAAAGTTTTGAATGGTGAGTTGCTTGACGAGGTAGAGTGTTTTAAGTACTTAGGGTCACATGTTGCTGTAGATGGAAGAATAGATGCAGAAGTGACGTATGGAATGAATGAAGTAGAAAATGTGCTGGGAGGAATGAAAAATATGTTTAGATGTGTTCGCTTAGAATAGATATAAAGAGAAGGATGTATGAGGGTGTTGTTGTACCAACTGCTTTATATGGGGCTGAAACATAGAATATGAGTGTAGCAGAAAGGAAAAGTTTGAATGTAATGGAGAGGTGTCTGAGGAGTACAGTATGTGTGGAGTGATGCATATGGATCAAGTGGGAAATGAAGAAGTGCAAAGGAAAACTGGACTTGTGAGGGAGATGGCTGATCGAGCTGAGCAGAGGGTGTTGTGATGGTTTGGGAATATGGAAGGACTGGATGAAGAGCAATTGGTGAAAATGATATCTGGATCTGATGTTTGTGGTAGGTGGGGGCGCTCACCATCCACTCACTCGATGTAGTGCTGCTCT
>JAGKTI010021509.1:3765-15715 GCA_018397915.1 Birgus latro | reverse complement strand
GCTTGGGGTGTGCTTGGAGATATGCTTGGGGTGTGCTTGGAGATATGCTTGGGGTGTAATTGGAGATATGCTTGGGGTGTGCCTGGAGATATGCTTGGAGTGTGCTCGGAGATATGCTTGGGGTGTTGTACCCACACTGTATATCCATGCCCCACACTGTATATGTACAATGTGGGGCATGGATATACAGTGTGGGTACTGTGTGCTTGGAGATATGCTTGGGGTTTGTACGCACTCTGTATATCCATGCCCCACACTGTATATGAACAGTGTGGGGCATGGATATACAGTTGGGTACAGTGTGCTTGGGGTGTGCTTGGAGATATGCTTTGGGTGTACTTGGAGGTGTGCTTAGGGTGTGCTATGCTTGAGGTGTGCTTGGAGATATGCTTGGTGTGTGCTCGGCTGTAGGTGTGTGGGCACGGGCTGTAGGTGTGTGGGCACGGGCTGCAGCTGTATGGAAAGCTTTAGGTGTAGGGAACGGGCTCTAGCCGTTTTTTTCTTTCTCTTTTACGGGTAACGATATTAAGTTCGTAGGAAACATATGTAGACTAGGTATAATAAGGGGACTAAAGACAAGCAGGAGGCATTTATTTTTTTTACTATGATTATAACTCCTGCGTTGTTTTCTAGGTGGCTTTGGGATATTTCTAGCACCTTTTCCTTGGCGATTTATTCTGCACTGCAATTAAATATCCTCTGTATATTAAGGCAGAATTGGGTGTAAAGGCGTAGTATGCATTATGAATACCTAAGGAAGTGTCACGAAACCTCCCGTGTTACCTAGAATACGGCTGTTTACTCCACTGCAGGTGTGGCGTTTGGTGGTCGTGGAAGCCTTGGGTATACAATCTGCCGTTTGCCTGTTTCAGTATACTTTGATATAAGGTTCGAAAATTATCCTCGTCATATGAGGTGTAAGTATGCATGTAAGACAGAGGTGAACTTAATCAGCTCCCAGGCAGTCAGGGTGTTAGTAGAGCTCAGGTAAAGTTATTAGATTAAATAAGGGAATCAGCCAATATCGTGACTGCAGGAAATTCATTACTATGTTGTTGGTAAGTTAAGGAGAAACTTGAATTCTAAGTTATGAATGTTAAGATTTAGGAAGTGTAGGTGTGGGGAAATGCAGTACATTTAGTTAAGTAATGAAATATCAGTCTTGTACGAAAATGGAAACAGAAAGGCCAGCAAAGGTTGACAAGTAATTCGTAATACTTCCGTATGTTACTAGCAATACTTAGGTAAGCAACTCTAGCAATATTTCTGACATTATCTGTAATGTTCATAGCAAGACTGAATGGAAAATACAAAGACTGGGTGGGTAAATCTGGCCAATTTAACTGCTCTGAAATCTTTGTATTGATTTTGTCTGGTCAGTGGACATCTGGAGACAAACAGGTGAAGATTTTTGCCTACTAGTGAGGTATTAATATTTGACTAGGTGTATTAAGTCTGGCTGTGAGATGTATTAAGATTGTTCCCTTATCAGTGAGGTATGATACTGCCACCTAGAATAAGACCCAACTGTTTCCCTATTTTGCCAGTGCTGCCGATCATATCCACAGACACTTACTTAATGAATTTTTTCTCAAGTAAGAAAACTCTGAAGTGGAGACAGGATGTGGAGCGGTATATAAACGTGGGTGATGGGTGCTGGGAGGAAAGCAAACTGCTTCTGGTCAAGGTGAATTTTGTTCGTGGCCACTCTCTTGGGGTGGAGTCTGGCTACAAGGAATTGTGGTAGGAGTACAAGAAAGCTCATTTTACTGATGCCATGACGCTGCTGACCCGAACAAGGTAAGCTTCAAGAAATAATTACTCAAACTCCATAATTTTAACCATACACTGAATGGTTTAGTCTCTTTAGCCTACGCAGATATGCTGCTTAATACATACTTTGCATTTTCTTTAGACTAAGGTTGATATTTGAGATGCAAATCGAGTCTACATCTTGAAATATTCACCTCATAACATCCACTGTTCTTGGGGAGACAAAAAGTTAGCTTGTTTAACGTATACGTACATTTAATGTTTATTCTCGCTATATCAAGACCTGTCAGCTTGGAGAGACACTGGGTGATGGTGTTCATGGATTTTTCTTTCTCTAACCATGTTATTTAATTTTTCTAGGCACATAAAAGCAATCTAGTGGTTGAGAAAATGTAGAGTATAAAAACTGGTGGTTAATAATAATGTTAGGCAAGTTTAGCCTTAGCCTTTAGTCATTTAATTTCATTCTTGCTGTTTAGTTGTTATTGAAGAGAGGAAAGATCATTGTAAGATTGCCTACAATTTTACCTATTACAGAATGACACCGCTGGGAGATCGAGAACGGAGGATGGGCTGTTGGCTGACTGAAGATTGTGCTACCAATCTACCTTCTTCCCAAATGTTGGCAGAGAAGTCCAACCTGACTGCCTTCTACTCAACGGTTTCTTGTGCACACCTGCCTGTTTATGGCTTCTACATGTACTAGACTGTTTCCTGTGCACAAGACCCCAGCTGCCCGTGTATCTTTTGCTCGACTGTTTCTTGCGCATCAGAAGACCCAGCTGTTTGTATATGCCTTCTACTTGGCTGTTTATTGTGCATCAGAAGACCCAGGTGCCTGTGCTGTGCGTGGAAGACCCTCCTGTACTGCATGTGAATCTACTACGACGCAAAGGCTGTAGGTAACAATCTGGACAAATTACAGTATGTTAACTTTCGATTTACTGTGAAAACTAGAAACTCGGAGCCCTAACAATAAGGTTCGACGGAAAAAAATTAAGGCCATATCTTATGACATGCCAAAATCTAGCATTTACCTGTACTCGACGTCCCTCTTAATGAACAGTTTAGCTCGTAGTGACAATGGTTTAAGTCTGCCTATAATTTCATAGTTTCTCTATAATACTTTAACTATGTTGTGTTGTAATTTTCATATAGATAAATAGTGCATCAGTAGAACTGAAAAATATTCATGGAATTTTTAGTGTTAAGACTTAAATCTCAAATCGGCTAAATATCAATCACTTTCAACCTGGAAACTTAAAATTTGTTCTTGTTGCCACCTGGCGAATGCAATCAGATGGATTTCGCTGCAGGAGTTAAATACTGTATAACAAATAGTTGCCCATCGTTAACGTGCGATCTGGGTAATTAATTTTATTTTTGTCACTAATTACGGTAAGAATTTAATTGCTGTAACGTGGCACTGTCTTCCTTGATCTTGATAGCCCGGTAGAATGACAAGAAAATCTACCCATAAACTAAGAATCAGTAACTAACCTGTTTAACCTAACTCAAGCTAACCTAACCAATTTAACCTAACACAAACTAACCTAACATTACTAAGCGGGGAGACACTGGGTCTCAACTCTAAGACAGTGCACAGTACTTTTCGTTATTTTCAGTCTATTCTGGTTGCCGAAAATTATAATTGGAGAAGTGGATAATATTGCGCATTACTATGGGCAACTTCTACAACATTCAGCTTTCAATTTACCTTAACTATTCGTCTGGTAACAGCAAAGTTGTGCTGAAAGGATTCTCTGCTCAACTTTGACTAAAACTTGTCATCTCTTGAATGAGATCTTCAGCAATAGATCAACATGAATTAGATTATAGTAACGAAGTGTTGTGTGATGCAGAACCGTAGTGTTAAATTTCACTAACACTGAGCTACGTGAAATAAGTGAAAAGGATGAAAATCAGGACAAAGTGGAAAAAAATATACATCACCCCGTCAACCACAGTCTTTATATATTGTAACCACCACGTGAATAGCGTATATGTGAAAATTTAAAATCGTGTTTAATAAAATGTTTGATATAATATGGAAATATAGATAGAACAAGGACATGCATTGTTAATAAATACCCGAATTCTTTACGTACTTATGTACATGATTAACCTTGGTCTTACCCTAAAAACTGGGCATTTGTTATTATGCTGAAATCACGGATATTGTCATGAGGCCTTTGACAACCAAAGTTGGGTTAAAATGGAAGAGATTCTTTTAGGCACCGAAAGGAGTTAAGTAATTTAAACAGCTTAGTACGCTATTGATCTATCAACAGGTAAAAAATGCTAGTTATTACCGTATTTATTCCAAGCTTGACCAAAAGTTTATTAAAATTTTGGTTCAGGTGAAAGCTGTCTGGGGTAAATGGACCAGCCTCAATCCCGATGACCAGAATGATTAAAGAACTGTAAAGATACCAAATGCATCAGGGCATCAAAAAATTATGTATGAGGTTTAAGTATAATTTAGAAACATAGGAACCAAATAAGTGTTTCAACAAATAAGTGTTTCAACCTTTGAGTCTATGCCTGGTTACTGGTATAGATTAATTAGCTTTTACTCCTCAGTATTGCTTAGCTTGTAAAATTTTCCTTTCTAGATAAGACGAAAGACAAGCAGGAGGCATTTATTATTTTTACTATGATTATCACTTTTATGTCGTTTTCTAGGTGGCTTTGGGATTTTTCTAGCACATTTTCCTTAGCGATTTATTCTGCACTACACTTAAATATCCTCTGTGCATTAAGGCAGAACTGGGTGTTAAGGCGCAGTATGCATAATGAATACCTAAGGAAGTGTCACGAAACCTCCCGTGCTGCCTAGAATACGGTGGTTTACTCCATTGCAGGTGTGGCGATTAGTGGTCGTGGAAGCCTTGGATATACAGTCTGCCATTTACCTCTTTTAGTATACTTTGATATAAGGTTCGAAAATTATCATCTCTGACATATGAGACGTAAGTATATGGGTAAGATAGAGTGGTAAGATAAAGGTGAACTTTATCAGCTCCCAGGCAGTCAGGGTGTTAGTAGAGCTCAGGTTAAGTTAGTTAAATAAGGGAGTCGGCCAATATCGTGACTGCAGGAAATTCAGTGCTATGTTGTTGGTAAGTTAAGGAGAAACTTGAATTCTAAGTTATGAATGCTAAGATTTAAGTATAGGTGAGGGAAAATGCAGTATATTTAGTTAAGTAAAGAAATATCAGCCTTGTACGAAAATGGAAATAGGTCAGCAAAGGTTGACAGGTAATTCGTAATACTTCCGTATGTAACTAGCAATACTTAGGTGAGCAACTCTAGCAATATTTCTGACATCTGTAATGTTCATGGCAAGACTGAATGGAAAATACAAAGACTGGGTGGGTGAATCTGGCCAATTTAACTGCTCTGAAATCTTTGTATTGATTTTGTCTGGTCAGTGGACATCTGGAGACAAACGGGTGAAGATTTTTGCCTACTAGTGAGGTATTAATATCTGACTAGGTGTATTAAGTCTGGCTGTGAGATGTATTAAGATTCTTCCCTTATCAGTGAGATATGATATTGCCACCTAGAATAAGACATGTTTCCCTATTCTACTAGTGCTGCCGTTCATGTGCACAGACACTTCCTTAATTTTTTCTCAGGTAAGAAAACTCGGAGGTGGGGACAGGATGTGGAGCGGTATATAAACGTGGGTGATGGGTGTTGGGAGGAAAGCAAACTGCTTCTGGTCAAGGTGAATTTTGTTCGTGGCCACTCTCTTGGGGTGGAGTCTGGCTACAAGGAATTGCGGTAGGAGTACAAGAAAGCTCATTTTACTGCTGCCATAACGCTGCTGACCCGAACAAGGTGATCTTCAAGAAATAATTACTCAAACTACATAATTTTAACCATACATTGAATGGTTGCGTCCTCTTAGCCTACGCAGATATGCTGCTAAATACATACTTTGCATTTTCTTTAAACTAAGGTTGGTATTTGAGATGCAAATCGGGCATACATCTTGAAATATTCATCTCATAACATCCACTGTTCTTGGCGAGACATAAAACGTTAGCTTGTTTAACGTATACGTACATTTAATGTTTATTCTCGCTATATCAAGACCTGGCAGCTTGGAAAGACACTGGGTGATGGTGTTCATGGATTTTTTTCTTTCTCTAACCATGTTATTTAATTTTTCTAAGCACATAAAAGCAATCTAGTGGTTAAAAAAATGTAGAGTATAAAAACTGGCGGATAATAATAGGGTTAGGTAAGTTTAGTCTTAGCCCTTTGTTATTAAATTTCATTCTTGCTGTTTAGTTGTTACTGAAGAGAGGAAAAATCATTGTAAGATTGCCTACAATTTTATCTATTACAGAATGACACCGCTGGGAGATCGAGAACGGAGGATGGGCTGTTGGCTGACTGAAGATTGGGTTACCTATCTACCTTCTTCCCAACTGTCGGCAGAGAAGTCCCACCTGACAGCCTTCTACCTAACGGTTTCTTGTGCACACCTGCCTGTTTATGGCTTCTACATGTACTAGACTGTTTCCTGTGCACAAGACCCCAGCTGCCCGTGTATCTTCTGCTCGACTGTTTCTTGTGGATCAGAAGACCCAGGTGCATGTGCTGTGCGTGGAAGACCCTCCTGTACTGCATGTGAATCTACTACGACACAAAGGCTGTAGGTAACGACAATCTGGAACATCTACAGTATTATATTAACTTTCGATTTACTGTGAAAACTAGAAACTCGGAGCTCTAGTAAGGTTAAGTGAAAAAAAAAAAGATTAAAGCCATATCTTATGACATGACAAAATCTAGCATTTACCTGTACTCGACGTCCCTCGTAATGAACATTTTGGTTCGTAGTGACAATGGTTTGTCTGCCTATAATTTCATCAAGAGTTTCACTATAATAGTTTTACTATCTTGCGCTGTAATTTTCTTATCGCTAGATAGTGCATTAGCAAAATTGAAAAATATTAGGCATGGAATTTTTGTATTAAGACTGTTAAATTTCAGATCGGCTAAATATCCATCAGTTTCAACCAGGAAACTTAAAAGTTGTTCTTGTTGCCACCTGGCGAATGCAATCAGATCGGATTTCGCTGCAGGAGTTAAATACTGTATACCAAATAGTTGCCCATCGTTAACATGCGCTCTAGGTTTATAAATTCATATTATTTTTGTCAGAGTAATTACGGTAAGAATATAATTGCTGTAACATGGCACTGTCTTCCTTGATCTTGATAGCCCGGTAGAATGACAAGAAAATCTACCCTTAAACTAAGAATTAGTAACTAACCTGTCTAACCTAACTCAAGCTAACCTAACCTAATTAACCTAACATATTTAACCTAACATTACTAAACGGGGAGACACTGGGCTGTCATGTCTAAACTCTAAGACAGTGCATAGTACTTTTATTTTCCGTCTAATCTGATTTATCCACTGGAGAGGTGGATAATACTGCGCATTACTATGAGCAACTTCTAGAACATCCAGTTTTCATTTTCTCACAACAATTCGTCTGGTAACAGCAAGGATAAAATCTAACATGTGCTGAAAGGATGCTCTGCTCAACTTTGACTAAAATTGTCATCTTCCTCTTGAATGAGATCTTCAGCAACAGATCAACATATAAGATAACAGTAACGGAAGTGTTGTGTGATGCAAAGCCGTAGTGTTAAATTTCACGAACACTGAGCTACGTGAAATAAGAAAAAAGGATTAAAATCTGTACAAGGATAAAATCTAATTTGTGCTGAAAGGATTCTCCGCTCAACTTTGAGTAAAATTGTCATCTCCCTCTTGAATGAGATCTTCAGCAACAGATCAACATAAGATAACAGTAACGAAGTGTTGTGTGATGCAAAGCCGTAGTGTTAAATATCACGAACACTGAGCTACGTGAAATAAGTGAAAAGGATTAAAATCTGTAAAAAGTTAAGTTGAAAAAAAAATATACATCACCTTGTCACCAACCCATAAACAGTCTTTAAACATAGTAACCGCCACTTGAATAGCCTATGTGAAAAATTTAACTCGTGTTTTATGCAATGTTGTATATAATATGGAAATATAGATACACCTAGGACATGTATTGTTAATAAATACCCGAATTCTTTACCTATTTATATATGATTAACCTTGGTCTTACCCTAAAAACTGGACATTTATTACGCTGAAATCAAGGATATTGTCGTCAGGTCTCTGGCAACCAATCTCCCAAGTTTGGTTAAAATGGATGAGATTCTTTTAGGCACCGAAAGGATTATTCTCATGGCCGGAACTATTTTCATGGGGGCCGTGTAACAGTCAGATTTAATCCAAATATGGTGTTGAAGACTTGCCCCATAACAAAACCTAGTCTTTCACAATATCTTGATCAACTTGACATGACCACCTCTAACCTTATCCCCAAACCTGGACGTTTTCATGTACTTGTGTTGAAGACCCGTACATTGTCATGAGGGCTCGGCCAAACCATCCGACAAGTTTGGTTAAAATGAAGAAAAAGTATTCTTTTTGGCGCGGCCGGAACTGTTCTCACTGTGGCCGTGATAATTGTTTCGGCCTTGATATAACTGATTTTGACCAAATTAAGTGGATGTCAAGGTACAACCTTTAAATTAATGTTTGTACAGCCATCTCCACTAATCGACTTAAATATAATCAATGAATGGTGACAAAACAACTTTGTCTCATTTAATGCTAGTAAAACCAAATATATATACAATTTAAGAATAGACAGAATTGCCAGATTCGTATAGTGTATTACCTTCAAAGCTACTTATATTCCCATCTCCAAATGTATTGAAATTCTCGGTGTCTCACTTAACAATACCTCTCATGACAGATCACTTGCAAAAACAGCCTCAAAGAAACTTGGATTATTGTACGGAGTCCGTAACTTCTTAACTGACGAGCAGTTAGCTATACTTTATAGGAGCAACGTGCGCTCTCACCTTCAATATTGCTCACCCTTGTGGAATGGAGGTGGAGAGGTTGCATTAAAACTACACAAAATTCAGAACAAAGCTGATGGAATTATTAACCCTGCTTTTTAAACACACTACCTCCCCTACAAGCAAGAAGCAATGTTGCCTCCCATGCATTATTTTAGATATTTGTATGGCAAATGCTCAGACAGAGTTGCGTCCATTGTGCCACCTCTCCATGCCTTCCCTTGTGCTACACGGGCATCTGGTAGCGCTCATGACTGGAATGTCACTCGGCCATATTGCAGAACTAATGCCTGTCAGAATTCTTTTGTTCCCTGAACTGCATCTCTCTAGAACTCTCATCTCCAGAGTTTTCCCTCCAAACTTCAACCTACAGCTGTCCAAGTGCAACTGTTAGATACTTTATGAACAGAGGACGCCAGTAATCTGGTGCATGGATTTTTTTTCCCCAATATATTTATTTTTCCTTCCTATGTTCTGTTATTTAAAAAAAAAAGTAACAACGCATTATTAACTTTGACGTGTCCTCAAAACCTGACAGTTTCAGGTTTATTGTCTACCCGGAACCCCTAATACAGTAGGGTTGTACCAGACATAACCCTGCTGCCAATGTAACTTTTAGTTCACATCAGCCCTCACTGAGAGCAACCCTTCATCACATTATTACCCCGCCCCCCGTTGCTTACTGATTTACTTGGTGACTCATACGTTTTGTTTCTAATATTATTGCTTTTCTTTCTGCTCTGCGTATGTTGCATCTATTTTGATTGTCCATCCTTCTCTGCTACCTTAGTGTCACGTAGCCTTTCTAGGCTTGGTGCTAGCTTTTTTCATTATTCATTCATTCATTCACTGACAGCAGTGTTTATATCGTATCAGACAGTTATTATTCAAATAAGGAGGTATGAACAAATTTCCGACTATTAATAAAATAGTATTCTTTCCTACAACAGCATCTTGTTCAAAGAGGGTAAAGAGCCTAAAATGAAAAATTAAATAGTATGGTTCACTGGTACTTGTTTTGGCTCCGCCCCACCATTCAGTGGATTGTGCTCGATTTATTTTCTCATTTCGAAGTCGACAGTGACATTATTCTTGAAAACTGTATACACTCAAGATTTACAATAACAAAGATTAGATAAACAGAATATAGTATAAAGAGAATTGGCAAAACCGTTTAGAATCAAGTGATTTTACGGTTCGTTTTAAACCGTGAAAAAGAAAAAAAAAAAACTGTCCCATAACGAGCGGGGTCGGGAGAACGGAAAGCAGCAAAGTGGCCAGGGCCCATAGACCCAGAGCCTGGGTTTATGGGCTTTGAAGAAAGGATCGCTCCTCACCTCACCACACCGCACGCGGGTCAACTGTGCAGAGCAATCCAGTAACATTCGCAGCACACCTGGTTTCCCTCTGCCACAGTATAATGAACCCATCCCCTTCCCCGCACCTGGCCCGATCACCTGATGATAATGATGATGATGATGATGATAATAATAATAATAATAATAATAATAATAATAATAATAATAATAATACTCGACTTCCACACGACCTACTGCCATTTCATCAAACCATCGCCGCTAATACCATCACACCAGTCCGAAATGTGACAGCCCTGGTATGTATTCAATATGGACGGTGGGTATTAGCGCCTAAGTACTCGTAATGACATGGGAAGGTGTGTGACAACCTGAACCGCTGGGATACAGGAAACAGGCTGCCAAAGCTATGTCCAGCGTCTGTCTGTCTGTCTGTCTGTCTCTCTCTCTCTCTCTCTCTCTCTCTCTCTCTCTCTCTCTCTCCTCAGTAAACAAATGGCTCACTTTAATCCTTCAATACCGTGACTCTCTCTCTCTCTCCTAAGCTGAAGAAAATAGAATACAGCAAGAACTAGGGAAAAAACAATATATTCTGTTCTAACTCTTCTATCCTCATTCTAATTCTTCTAAGACACTCAAGAAAATAGCAAAGGAAAGGAAGGGCCATCTAATTCATCTGTGTTCTAAGCTGAATGAAATCGTTTAACTATATCTTCATCATCATCATCAACCTCCTTCTCCTCCCTATCATCATCAATTTCTTTCCTTCTACGGATGGGGTCTAAAGAGGCAAGGACAAATCTATCTAGACTGCTCTTAATTCTTCTACAAATTCATCACCACCACCATCATCATCATCATCAGCCTCCTCTTCCACCTCCAACTCCTCCTCCTCATCATCATCATCACCACCACTACCACAATCACCACCAACATCACACCTCCTCTCCCCCTAAAGAAGGAAAAAACAAAAAAAAAAAAAATCAATTCTTTTACAAATTCTTCGGCAAACAATTGACCTCCACCAATACGCCCCTCCGCGCAACACAAAAGCGATCCATATGTTTTTATTCTTTTATTTGGTTTTCCAGGTTTTTCCTTTATCTGGTATTCGCGTTTTTTTTATTTGGTTTTGTGGTATTTCTGTTTCAATTTCCCGCCTCTCAGTTCCCCTCTGTGGTCGAACAAAAAGCCTCACGGGGGCGTATATGCTGTTGTTTTTATTTCCACGCTCTATACTCTTTTGTCAGCGCCCCCTTCCCCCCCTCCTCTCTCTCTCTCTCTCTCTCTCTCTCCGCATCGCGTTCACTGCTTCCCTCCCTCCTACGCCCTCCCTCAAGTTCTCCTCAATGCTCATTCTTCCCTCTTCTTACTCCCCTCCCGCCCGCCCCCGCCCTCCCCATCTCCTGCTCTCCCCCACGCTTCCCCTTATCTCCTCCTCCCCATCCCCCTTTTACGCCCTCCCATGCGCTTCCATTTCTCTACTCTCCTTCCCCGACCTTCCCCACTCCTCCCTCTTATGCCTTCCCTTACGCTTTCCTTTATGTCCTTCCCATCTTCCCCATCCCTCCCCTTTACTCCTCTCCCTCCCGCCTCCCCTCACCTTCCCCTCACCACCCGTCCCCCCCCCCCTTACGCTCCTACGTCTCCCCTGCTTAACTCATCTCCACCTCCCTCCCCCACCCCTCCGTCAGTAAGGATGAAGCCCTATGTGAGTGGCTGTGACGGAGGGAGGGGGAGGGAGTGGGAGGGGAGTCTAAAAACGAGGAGGGGATAGGGGAAAGAATACAACGGAGAAAGGAAGAAGAAAAAGGGAAAGAAGGAGATGGAAGATGGGTAGAAGGGACAGAGGATGGAAGATGGGTAGAAGGGACAGAGAGAGAGAGAGAGAGAGAGAGAGAGAGA